>CM068299.1:51792748-51872738 GCA_034768395.1 Linum lewisii | reverse complement strand
TCGGTTATAATTCAGGTTAGTTTCACCAAAACGCCTAGTCTTAGAACCTTTGAACCAAGAATTAATCTGATCGGTTACACTCGGCCGAGGGTTGGAAGGATTAGTTTGTCGTTAGTAGTAGAACATAGAATTTGACTTAAAAAACAAATCTAGGATCTAGATGTGGAAGTGACCACTCAATCTGTGGAGGTTGTTTGGTAGTGAGTTTAGTGTGGCAACTGCCCTTGCACTACATTTAAAGGGAATATTAGTCACAGTTGTTTTGCCCCATTAGTCACAGTTTTAACTGTGACTAAAAAAATTAGTCACGGTTCCTAAAACCATGACTATTTTCACCTTATTTTGTCACGATTCTTATTAAAACCGTGACAAATCCTAGTGACCAAATTGCAAGCTCAAACTTTCCAGTGACTGAGTTTAAAATTTTTGTGAATTATAGTATCAAACCCTCAACTCCTTCCGTTACACAATTTAATCCATCAACTTATAAGGTTAACAAAAGGTCCCAATTTTATTCCTTCTACTATACAAATCAGTCACTACATTTTTCTAGTTATGCAACTTGGTCCGGAAATTTCATCAGTTAACAAATCAGTCTTTTGTCTTCTCTGGTGACTCTTTTGTCGCCGGTGAGTCTGGAGTTCCACCAGAGATAAGCTCCCTCGATCTGGTGAACGGTGAGCGGTGGTTTTAGATCTAGTTTCAAATATCCTCTTCTCCTCCTCTAGTTTCAGATCTGATGAACGGTGGTGAAGGAAGAGTCGACGGTTCGATGGTAGCGGCAGCATGACTGGGAGTGGTGGTGGGCTTAGGGAAGAACAAGTCGGAAGGCAGCTAGCAGTGGTGGTGGGTTTAGGGTGACGAGTTTGAATCGGAGAGGCAGAGGAGGGGGTTTGAATAGGAGGAGAGGAGAGAGGGCCTCGGATGATGAGGCACCAGACTCGCCTACGGTCGCTAGGCAATAGGAATGAAGGAGGAGCATAGAAATTTTGATGGTGGCGTCGAATGTTTTGATGAGAGTCGGAGACAGACGACTAACGGGAAGAAGGAAGCTCGATTCAGAGCTATTTTCAAATCCCTTGGGGTTCGATTAGACTGGAGTAGGGATCAACAACGACTCACAATTGATCTGGGGATTCACCGTCGCTTTCCAAGTTTGTAAGGAAGCTTCGTTAGTGATAAAAGCGATTTTACCAAGGTCGTATTCCACGGGGCCCTCTCATAAACCAATACTCACACTTCTCATAGACGGTCTAGACATTTGAAATTGGTTTGGTTTGATCGAGAAAATCAGAAACAAAGGCAAAGAAATGCAATACTAACAAAGATTAAGCAAGAGAGAAAGGTGGCTCAAATCAAAGACAAAGGGGTTCTCTTGGTGGGTAGTGTCATCATGCTCAAGAGGACTAATTGAACAAACAAGCCATTCAAGATCGAGTTTGCATTTGGATGACCATGCATTTCACTTCTATAGACTCAATGCACTCTCGTAGCACCAAATCCCTATCCTAATACCACTCAACTTAGGCTCTCGCTCTCAAGCTAAGTGTAAAAGGATGCATTCTAAGTGTTTGATGAAATGCCAAGACTCAAGACCCTCTCTTAAGACTCTATGACCACAAGGCTAGGCACAACACTCTCATATCAATGCTCTAACACTAAATGATTCACCAAAAAGCCTTTTCAAACTCAATTGAATGAAAATCCACATGCACACCAAGTGTTCGATAAAATGCCCAAGAGAGAAATCAAGTGAAAATGGTTGAAAAAAGATGATCTAATCTCTTAGAACACACTCACTTCAATCCCTAGACCTATAATCTATGCAATCCAAGCACTCTCATGCATCAAATCACATTGAATGGACCAAATTAAGCAAACATGGCATAAAATGGCATTAAGAACAAGCCTAGGAATCATCCTCATACAACCAAGATCAATCATGGCAAGTTCTATACAATCATCCCTCTATCATAGCACAACTAATCTACCCATCCAAGATGAACCCTAGAAACTCAGCCACACATGGCCAAGGGAGTAAAGAGAAAAGAAGGGAGAATGGTCACCAAGAACACCATGGATGAATCCTTGAGATGATCTTCACTTCTCCACTTGTAAGCACTTCTCCCAAGGTTTGTTGGCTTCAATCCTAGCTCTAATGGCTTCAAATTGCTCCAAAAATGTGTTCTAGGGTTTGAAGGTTCGTGGGTATGTGTTTTGGGGTTCAAGGGAGATCAAAGAATTCCCCAAAATGGCCAAAAACAAGAATATTTATAGTGCAGGGGACAGTGCACGGCGTGCACCCCTGCACGGCGTGCACATCTGCACGGCGTGCACCCCTGCACTCTGCAGAAAGCTCGATCTTGTAATGCTCATATCTCCCTCGTCCGGCCTCCAAATGACCTCCCGTTTGCTCCTATGCGCTCCTTGTCATCCGTACTTTGATTCCATAACCTGAAAATGCACAGAGGCAACTCCAATAGACCACGAATTTGGCTCCAAAGTGGCAACCGGACAACAAAATGACACTTTGCACAAAACTTCAATAAAAGCATATAAGTCATGTCATTTCACGAATAAACACGGGCATTTCAAAGGTCATTCATCAGCTTAAAATGCACTAATTAAAGTCACATCAAATTCCCCTATGACTAAGCTTTGCTTGTCCTCAAGCAAATGAATTAGAAAACATCCAAGTTCACAAATGACAAGTTCGGTCCATTGAGATTCAAGCAATCACAATTTAGCTTAAACTGTTCCACGAACAAACTAAACCTACACATGAAGAACATCAACCAAACAAGTCTAAACCTCACTAATTTCTACACACTTCAAGTAGTGGTTGATTGGGACACAGCAAAACCGACCACGACAACACCAACTCTAATCAAAAGGACTTGAAATCGGGACATGGATCGTAAGTGGTGAGTGATTATGATGTGGCTATCGACTCGACTTCATCCGCTTCTAGATCCGCACTTTACAAAACTCTGGCTAGGATCAAGGGCTACATTTGAGAACTCTTTTTCTTTCTTTTCTTTTCTTTTCATTTCCATTTTTCTTTTTTTTTTTTCTCTTACTGCATACTAGTGCTCGATTCAACACTTCACTTAGGTGTTGAACCTGCCTAGCTCACAGCCTTTGCCCTTTTGCTTAGTGCTCAACCCGACACTTCACTTAGGTGCCGAGCTTGCCTAGCTTTTCTTTTGAGTTTTTTTTTTTTTTCTTCACAATTTAGCCACTTGATCCTTAGCCCCTTACAACTTCCACACAAGATTTCAAATTGGATTCCGTCTAATCTCAAGCCACAATCACGAAGGATCAAAAAGGGTAAAGAAAGACATGGAAAAGGGTGAAAATTCTGATTGCCTTCATCATCTTAGACCGGTGTTATCGAGCGGTACAAAAACACGTATCAAACCAATCAACCAACATGCAAGAGTGATAAAATCTCAGTTCTGGCCCAGACTCATTTGATATTAGTGCTAACATGCTGGTTATAGGTTCTAAACAGGACAGTCTAAACGTCATTGTGAACACTTGAAGTCAATTAAACACCAAAAGTCAAGAACCGAATGATTCTACGATAGAGGAATTTGGAAACAATCAAGATCATGAAAATCAAGCAAAGCATAGCATTACATCTCTACCACAAATAATCACACCAAACCTCAAACTCCCCTACGACTAACATGAGCATTGCCCTCAATGATCAAGAGAGAGAGGGTAAGGAGGAACGAAGTTACCGCGTTGGTAGAGAGGAGCATAGGACGTAATAGTGGTGAAAGAGTTCCATGATGATCCTTGGTGAAGAGTGATCCAGAATGCTTGTCAAACCTTATTCAAAAAGCTAAAACAACACAAAAACCTTAAACAACAATTAAAAGCGAAAAATTAAAGATAACATGGGGTGCATAAACAAGTGCAATAAAGCCAAAAGAGAGCCTTGATTGATCTACACACAACCACAATCAAATAAAAATAAAACAAGGGTCTTGAGATAGAAGTGGGGCCCTGGAAATCTCACTGGGAAGGATCAACACAAAAATCACTAATCACGTATCCTTCAATTTCGAAATCCAAAACATGAAAGATCGGAGCAAAGATCAAACAATTTAACATCCACAGCTCAACGATCACATCAAAATGGAAATATCACCTAGCATGAATTAAGATCATCAGAGTCAAAAGCAACAACCTATGCTAGCAAAGATCAATTCATTAAGGACCACTCTAAGCATTAGGCATGTAAAACGGGCAATATTACTAATAGCAACATATGAGCACGAAATCACATAATGTAAGGAGGGATGTACAAAAATAGACCCATGCGTGGTGATCAAACACACCCCTCCTCACACAAAGAAGGTAAATCAGCCCCTGAATTCATCACCTGCAACACCCAACAAAATGACATACACCACCCTCAACCAACCATCCCAAGAGAATATACCATTCACCATGAACTCAAGCAAACCACAATTTGTTAAGCAATGAACTCAAGCAGCAAACCACAATTGAAGACGCCAATGGCACAACAATCATGACAACAATCAAACCACTTAGCCAAACTCAACAAGCCAATTTTCATGGGCAAACCGTCATGAACAAATACCACAATAAATACCAATGAAAAACCAATTCATAATCACCCCCAATACCTCATTAACACCCCCCAAACGAATCAAACAGTGAAAAATATTGTGGAAAAAAATTGCAGGGGTGCACGGCGTGCAGGTGCACGGCGTGCATGGGTGCACGGCGTGCACCTTGGAGCTGAAAATTTTTCCGAATCCTCCTGGACAGCACGTGCACCAAACCGTGCACGGTGCACGGCGTGCAGTGGTGCACGGCGTGCACCTCCTCAGCCTAAAAACAAATTTTCACCTCGACGAAAAACGACCAAAACACCGTCAAATCAACCCAAAACGGACCCCGAACTTCAGAATTTCAACACCTACGAGACCACAAAGGACACCACAACAACTCAAGGACCTTGAATACCACAAAAACACACAATCATGCAATCAAATCAAGAAGAAAAGACATGAAAAACACTCGGGTTGCCTCCCGAGAAGCGCTTGGTTAACGTCTTAAGCTCGACGAAGCACACGGACCAGCTAAGTAAAACCATCCCAACTCATTACCTCTTTGAAATCGAAGTCATTACCTTCGCATGGCACACGGAACTTGAATTGAACCTTACCAACTTCGGGAGGTGTGAGCTCGGATTTCCCGGATGATGAAGTGTGAGCAATGGAGAAGGGGCCAAACCACTTGGAGTGAATTCTCTCATCGGGTGGCTTCTTAGTCTTGATAGTCTCACCCATTGGTGCGGCTTCCTTGCCCTTCTCGGGTGGCTTCTCCACACCTTTCTTCTTAGCCTTAGGTGGAGTTTTTGAAGCACGAAAGGTGGAGCCTCCTTTACTTCATCCTTTTTCTCCTGCGCATCACTAAGAGCAAACAACTTCGCAAGACTATGACGGACAAGGTTAGTGCTATTAGTAGCCGAAGTAAGCTCATGCGGATTCTTAGGATCATGGTGACTAGCATAAGACAAAGTAAACTCCATGCCATTTGAACGGTCAAAGATCATGCATTCATTATCGACCCTAAGTGTAAGTTTACCACCGTAGACATCAATCAAAGCACGAGAGGTTGCTAAGAAAGGTCGTCCTAGAATCAAAGGCACATCGGTACCACCCATAGCATCTAGAATAACAAAATCCACAAGGAATTCAAAAGCACCGACTTTAACCAACACATCTTCGACAATACCACGAGGGGATGTCACACCGTAGCCTCTTGAGAACCAACCTTATTGGTCATCTTAGAAGCTTCTTTAGGCTTGGCTCCTCTATCTTTAACTTCAATCTTATCCGTGTCATCATCGGAGTCAACATCTTCAACTATAACCAAATCATCATCTTGAGCACTTACCACCTTAGGTATGGCATCTTGTACTTGCTTACCACTCCTCAAAGTTACCATCATAAGCTCCTCGGGAACCTTGGGGTTGACCTCGTGTTGGAGGGTAAAGTACCGAGGGTCGCTCCGAGAGTGTTTTAGCAATATGACCCATTTGATTCTCCAAATTTGCAATTGAAGCTTGTTGATTTTTTATAAGTTGAATCATTGCCGCGTTGGTATCCTCTTGAGATATTGGAGAACCGCCCTCTTTGTTGTGAGGTGGTTTGTTGAATCCGGGTGGTCCATCACCTCTATGGTTGTACATTCCCGGTGGGGTAGGACCTTGGGGACCTCGATTTGGATGTCCACTTTGATTCCATTGATTTCCCCCTTGGTTCCCTTGACCTTGGGTACCTCCTTGAGTCCATTGACTACCTTGGTTTTGGTTACTTCCTTGAGTCCATTGATTGCCTTGATACCCTCTATAACCTTGGAATCCACCTTGATTAGGCTTGTTGTAATTACCTCCTTGGTTCCAAGGACGGTTTGTAGTTACCACCTTGGTAATTTCCTTGAGGGTTGAAGTTTCCATAGAACCCTTGGCCTTGCACAAAGCTTACTTCCTCAATGCTTTCACCTTGGTTAGGCTCGGAAGTAGCAGAAGGACAAACATTAGCATCATGGCCTTGGCCTCCACAACACTCACAACAAAGCACCGAGGCAACCGGTGGATTACCCAAATGAGATGATGAAGCCTTAGAGGGATGCTTAGGCATACTAAGATTACTTACTTGTGAAGCCATGGCGTCGATCTTAGACATAAGGAGAGCGATCATTGGATCATCTTCATCTTGGTGCCCCGGTAACTTAGGCTTCTTCCCATAGCTAGACGACTCCTTTGGTGCATCAACACTTACGGACCGAGAATCATAGTGCGTGTCACTTCCATACTTAGACTTAGGAGGTTGTTGTCGAGACCAACTCCTTGTCTTGTTGGCCATCTCCGCGAAGAGTTCTAGAGCATCTTCGGGAGTGAGCGTCCTTAAGTCACCTCCGGCGGCTTGGTTGATCATCCTTGTATTCTCAAAATCAAGGGACCTAGCAAAGATGTCCGCCAAGCTCCATTCGGCGAAGTTGTGATGAGGACAAGACCGAAGAATGGCTTGGAACCTATTCCAAGTCTCATGGAAGAGCTCTCCCTTGTGTTGTGTGAAGTGGTTGATGCGGTCTCGGATTGCATCCGTCATATAGGGAGGAAAGAACTCTTCAAGGAAAGCTTCGGCTAGGCCCTCCCATGTGGTGAAAGCTCTACTCGGTTGATTCTCCAACCATGACTTAGCTCTACCTTTGAGTGAGAAAGGAAAGAGCCGGAGTCTCACACAATCCGGGTGAACTTGGTCATTCTTAACCGTGTCACATATCTCCAAGAAGTCCTTGAGATGCCTAGATGGACATTCACCATCAATGCCATTGAACACCACTCCATTTTGAACCATTTGGATCATATTAGGCTTGAGCTCAAAGTTCCTAGCATTGACGGGTCTTCGAACAATGCTAGAGGCTGCCCCTTCAAGAGTAGGACGAGCATAATCCGCCAAGGTACGTCTTGCACCCCTTTGTGAGTGATCATCATCATTGGTATGGTGAGAATGCTCCGAAAGGTTGTCTTCATCTTCATGGTGAGACATGTTGTTGCGTGTGGAGCTATGAACCAAATGAGAGGGAGAGAAGGTTGGTGGCTCAATCACTTGCGCAAGACCTTGAAGTCGTGCTTGAAGACGAGTGAGTCGCCTCATGCACTAGTACAAGATACCTACAAACAAGCACAACAAATACACCCAAGTAATATGACAATGCGGAATAACAAAACCAAACAACAAGTAAAAGGAAGCAAAAACTAAATTGGAAGGAAGTGAATAGATCGTCTACTACTAAATGCTTTCAAAGGAATGAGAGAGTCCCCGGCAACGGCGCCAAAAACTTGATAAAAGCGATTTTACCAAGGTCGTATTCCACGGGGTCCTCTCATAAACCAATACTCACACTTCTCATAGACGGTCTAGACATTTGAAATTGGTTTGGTTTGATCGAGAAAATCAGAAACAAAGGCAAAGAAATGCAATACTAACAAAGATTAAGCAAGAGAGAAAGGTGGCTCAAATCAAAGACAAAGGGGTTCTCTTGGTGGGTAGTGTCATCATGCTCAAGAGGACTAATTGAACAAACAAGCCATTCAAGATCGAGTTTGCATTTGGATGACCATGCATTTCACTTCTATAGACTCAATGCACTCTCGTAGCACCAAATCCCTATCCTAATACCACTCAACTTAGGCTCTCGCTCTCAAGCTAAGTGAAAAAGGATGCATTCTAAGTGTTTGATGAAATGCCAAGACTCAAGACCCTCTCTTAAGACTCTATGACCACAAGGCTAGGCACAACACTCTCATATCAATGCTCTAACACTAAGAGATTCACCAAAAAGCCTTTTCAAACTCAATTGAATGAAAATCCACATGCACACCAAGTGTTCGATAAAATGCCCAAGAGAGAAATCAAGTGAAAATGGTTGAAAAAAGATGATCTAATCTCTTAGAACACACTCACTTCAATCCCTAGACCTATAATCTATGCAATCCAAGCACTCTCATGCATCAAATCACATTGAATGGACCAAATTAAGCAAACATGGCATAAAATGGCATTAAGAACAAGTCTAGGAATCATCCTCATACAACCAAGATCAATCATGGCAAGTTCTATACAATCATCCCTCTATCATAGCACAACTAATCTACCCATCCAAGATGAACCCTAGAAACTCAGCCACACATGGCCAAGGGAGTAAAGAGAAAAGAAGGGAGAATGGTCACCAAGAACACCATGGATGAATCCTTGAGATGATCTTCACTTCTCCACTTGTAAGCACTTCTCCCAAGGTTTGTTGGCTTCAATCCTAGCTCCAATGGCTTCAAATTGCTCCAAAAATGTGTTCTAGGGTTTGAAGGTTCGTGGGTATGTGTTTTGGGGTTCAAGGGAGATCAAAGAATTCCCCAAAATGGCCAAAAACAAGAATATTTATAGTGCAGGGGACAGTGCACGGCGTGCACCCCTGCACGGCGTGCACATCTGCACGGCGTGCACCCCTGCACTCTGTAGAAAGCTCGATCTTGTAATGCTCATATCTCCCTCGTCCGGCCTCCAAATGACCTCCCGTTTGCTCCTATGCGCTCCTTGTCATCCGTACTTTGATGCCATAACCTGAAAATGCACAGAGGCAACTCCAATAGACCACGAATTTGGCTCCAAAGTGGCAATCGGACAACAAAATGACACTTTGCACAAAACTTCAATAAAAGCATATAAGTCATGTCATTTCACGAATAAACACGGGCATTTCAAAGGTCATTCATAAGCTTAAAATGCACTAATTAAAGTCACATCAGTTAGCGATAAGAAGAGAAGGGAGAAGAAGATAAGAAGAGAAGAGGGAAAGTACAAGGGAGCAGGGAGAAGAAGATGGAAGAAGGAGAAGGATCAGCGGATGGATTGCTAGCGTGGACCAGTCACAGTTCATTAAAATCGTGACTAATCTGTCACGATTGTTTCTAATGAACCGTGACTAATCTGTCACGGTTTAAAATGTAAACCGTTTCAAGTTAGTCACGGTTTATAAAATTGTGACTAAAAATTCGTGACTAACCCAATATTTTCTTGTTGTGTTGAACTTAGGTCGTAGGCTAGGAACTATGATGCTTGAATAACAAAAGAGTTGGATCTTAAAAGTGGTTAGTTAAGTGTTTGTTTGATCATTCTAGTATCCTAGGGGATTCGAGTGTAATCCCTTGTCTTCCCAAGTCAAAACCAACCATACTCCCGACATTCAATTGTCACCTTGCTTTCATTCTTTGTTTGATAGTTAAAAATTCATGGAACTCACACCACAAAACCATTTTCATTTAGCTTTTAGAATCCATTGAGTAGTTGGTATACGGTCCTTCTCTACCTTGGTAATTTACGTTTATCTTTGACCTCTATTTCATAATGATATTTTTCTTAATAGGTGTCAATATTTAGACAAACTCATAATGGGAAAGGTACCCGATTTCGAACATCTCTAGAAGGCAGGAGTGTACAAGAGAGAGGAAAAGAGGTGATGTCAGTTTAGACTTGGACAATTTCACTGGTGAAATTGTCCAATTTCAGGAAAAACCCCATTTAAAAAGGGGAAGAGTTGTAACGACCCTTTTATGGACAATCTTAAATAAAATGAAATACTATAATAAGTGAAAGAGCTGAAGTTTATTTTTGCCGAGGCAACTCCCCATAGGGAGAACCTATAGATAGCGAGCCAACCTAGGAGATACTAAAAAATAACAAGAGAGAGGGGAGAGGGAAAGGAAAAGAAAAGACAAACACGATTTACGAGTAATCACAGAACCTAAATTAAAAACCTTTTCAACGAGAATGTATTGAAGCAAAAAGAGTAAGGTTCATCAGTGAGGAAGATTTTGGCAAGAAAGTTAGAGCAAATTTTGCTACTAAATGAGCTAAATTATTTTGATTTCTTGGAATTGCGATGTAATTCAACCTTGTGAATTTTAGAAGTATCTTTCTAATTTCTTGTATAATCGCACCTGCTACTGGATGTAACATTCATTAACTATTTTTTTATGAACAGATTCAGCATCTCCTTCTAATTGAAATTCAGAAATTCTATTGTGGAGGCACCAACAAACTGCCTCTCTTACAGTCAAACATTCAATTGTAAAAGGATCACAAATTCCTTAAAAACTTTTGCATGTGGTGAAATTAATGACCCCAAAAGAGTCAAAAACGATAAATCTGGTAGCCCCTCCAATTCCTTTTCTTATAGCTCCATCAACTTTGATTCTAAAATTGAATGCAAGATAAGAGTTATTAACCATATTTTGATGAGAAACAATTGGGCGTTGTGAATTTGACTGAATTTTGAGCGTGTTCAACAAATTCCTCGTGCTCTCTCAATTGTGCCTGAAATTGTTCTATCAGAATTTCTGGAAACCATTGTTTCTTATTGAAAATAACATTATTTCTAGATTTCCAAAGTCGCCACCAAAACAACAGCACCTTAACTTGTATCTTTTGACTTAATTTAAAAATTTTACGCCAAGAGTAAACCACACAATCATGTTCAAAAACTTGAATTTGAATTTGAAGACCTTTGCTAACTTGTGAGCAAGTATACATTGCATGAATAAATGTTCGAAGATTCTTCTTCTACAAGACAGAATGGACATTCATTTACTAAAGTAAATTTTTTAGCAAGATTTGCTCTTGTTGGCAGAATACCTCTAATTATTTTCCAAAGAAAAATTCTCAGTTTTGGTTCAACAGGTAATGCCCAAACATTATTCCAAAATTGTTCATCACACAATGATTTTGCTCCAAAAAATTAATTGCGGAGAATTTCCCACTAGCAACCTCATATCCAGAATGAACTGTGTAAGCTCCAGAAGGTGCAAATTGCCAAATTAACTTATCATCCACATCCTCAAATGGCAATGAAACTGAAATAATCTGATTAACAGAATTTTTATCAAAGATTGAGTTCAACAAATCAATATCCCAACTTCCCCGAGAAATTAAATTTGCCACCGTTCCAGATATAATAGAAATTGAACTAGTCATCAAAATTGTTGGTCTTAGTTTAGGTGAATTTGTGACCCACGGTTCAATAAAAGGATTAATCAAAGAACCCAATCCTACTTGTCAGATAATACCAAGGTGCAATAAACCTCGACCAATGCAAAATACTTCACCATCCCCATGATGGTTTGGATCCTAATGAGGCTTCCATGAATGAATTTTTAGGGAAATATCATCCTTTTAATACGCGAGCAAAGAGAGAATCAGGATCCTCAAGAATTCTCCAAGCATGTCTTGCAAGCAAAACATTATTAAAAGCTTCAAAGTCTTCAAGTCCGAGGCCTCTTTTATCTTTTGGGAGACACATTCTTTCCCAGGACATCCAATGCAATTTCTTGACATCATCAGTTTGTCCCCACCAAAAATTAGAGAGTAATTGGGTAAGCTTATAAATTATATTTTTAGATGAAACATCCCATAGTGTAAACTGGCATAGCCGAAAGAACAGCTGAAACCAAAATTTCCATCCCGACTAGGGACATGTCTTTACCTTTCCAACTATGAATCTTTTTTATGATGATATCTTCCAAAAATTTTAAAGATTCTATTTTTCCGTTGTATTACAGAAGGTAAACCAAGATAAATATCTTGAGTATTAGAAATTTTCACCCCTAATTTTAAACTCCATTCTTCTTTACATTCATTGATGTACCTGCACAGGAAGTGACAGCAGATTTACCGAAATTAATTTTTTGCCCACTAAAAGTTTGGTAAACTTTAAAAAGTTGAAGAAGATTCTCAATTTCGACTGTTGAAATGTAAAGAAAAATGTATGTATCATCTGCAAACATGAGGTGAGTAATGATTAGGCTATATCTATTGAGTTTTAAACCTTCCAACACTTCATCTTCGATTGTCTTTTGTAGAAAGAGCGAGAGCCCTTCTGAACATATAGCAAAGAGCAATGGAGATAATGGATCTCCTTGTCTCAAACCTCTAGATGGTTTGAAATATTCTTTAATATCTTGGCCATTAAGGATCACTGTCATAGAAGATGTTGAAATACATTATGAAATCCATGCAATCCATCTTTCTCTAAATCCAAACCTCCTCATCATAGTAAACAAAAGGATCATTCCACCCTATCATAAGCTTTTTCCATGTCTAATTTAAGTGCCATAAAACTTGTAATTGTCGATGATCGTCCTTTAAGGTAATGCATAACCTCATGGGCTATTAGGATATTATCTGTGATAAGCCTTCCTTGAATAAAATCATTTTTGGTTGGACTAATGATGGATGGAAGAACCAATCCTAATCGATGAGCCAAAATTTTTGAAATTGCTTTATACAGGAATGTGCAAAGACCAATAGGACGTAATCGTTTCATAGATTCTACTTTTTTAACCTGTAGCAGAAGTGTTATCCATGTATGATTAATTTTTTTAAGCATTATTCCCTTTCTAAAAAAATCTGAAATTTTACGAGTAACTTGAAAACCAACAATATCCCAATATTTTTGAAAGAACGCACTTGTAAAACCATCCGAGCTTGGAGCTTTGTCAATCCCAATGTCAAAAATTGCCTCTTTTATTTCTTGGTCTGTTACTATATCCATGAGTTTTATATTCATTACGTTTGAAATTTTTCTCCCCTTTGGAGTGAGGGGATAGGAAATTATGAATTTCAGAAGGAGGATTAGACGTCAGAAATAAATCCTTATAAAATGAGACTGCAATCTCTCCCATACGATCTCTGATGTCTGAGCATTACCATCCTCATCTAGTAATGACGTAACTATATTTTTCTTGCCTTGATATGCAACAGATTGATGAAAGAATTTTGTGTTCTTATGTCCAAAGTCAATCCAATTACATCGAGATCTTACTTTCTAATACATTGCTTCTTTATGAACCTCAATTGCTAAATCAGCTTTGAGACTAGTAATAAGCTCCCAGTTTTGCTCTTCGGAAGTCATAGCTTCATCAATAGCTTTTTCAATATTTTTCATTTGTTTCCCTGAATTAGTCATTCCAGATTTCATGAGGCTAAAAAGCCTATATCTAATCATCTTCAATTTTTCTGCAACCTTAAACATTGGTGAATCTTACACATGAAGATTCCAAACTGAAATGACTATATCTCTTACTTCTTTTAACTCAAGCCATCTATTATCGTATCTAAACAGTCTTCTAGTCGGAGAGGAAACTGGAACTTGTTGCAGAAAAATGGTAAATGATCGAACCTCGAGCCTTAATATGAGTAACTTATGATCCAGGCCAAGCATCAGTCCAGTTACGCGAGGTAAGAAAATGGTCTAATCGACTTTTGATTTTATCTTCTCCGGTTAAGCACTTTTTTTACCAAGTAAAAGAAGGTCCAGAAAAGTCCATACCGATTAAGCTAAGATCTGAGATAAAAGCATTAAAATCAGCCAAAGATCTAACACTTTGAGGATTACCCCCTTCCCTTTCAGCTGGACTTATTAAGGCATTGAAATCACCAAAAATCGTTAATGGATCGTTAAAAGAGAGGAGAAGATTTCTAATAGTTTCAAGTTCCTCACACTGTTTAGGGATATTAGTCGATGATAAGGAATTTATCAAGGTCGTATTCCTCGAGGTCCTCTCATAGGCTAATACTCACAAAATTCGTGAACGGTCCATACATTTTGAGTTGAGATTTGGTTTGAAAGAAAACAAGTTAAAAACATAACCAAGCAAAGTAAAATTGACAAGAGAAATTGAGGATCAAACAAGAGAGAAAGGAGTTTAGTCTAGCAAGGGTTTCTTCAAGCTCAAGGTTCATGAAAGCTGGATTGAATCTCAAGCAACGATGTGTAATTAATGACCATGCATCTCACTCAAGTAGAATCAACGAACTCTCGCACAATTGACTCTCTATTCCTAGACCAAATGCACCATGCTCTCGCTATGTGAACAAAGGGAATGGAATGCCTTAAACTAGCTCAATGAAATGCTTGAAACTTGAATTCTATGATAACAATCATCTAGCACAAGGTAATGATGCAAGACACTCTCATGTCAATTATATAACACTAGTCTAGCAATCACAAGGGTCTTTCAACCTTCAAATGAAAGAAAACTCAATGCACACCAAGTGTTTGATAAAATGTCAACAAGGAAGAACAAGCTCAAAATGGTTGTAACTTGATAATCCAATCTCTCAAACCATCCAATTACAATCGTACAACCTTAGATCAACATCAATCAATCATTCTCATGTATTGAAAGACATAACAATACCAAAAGAGTAAATCAAAGCTCTAATGGCTACAAAGCACAAGGTCAAGGATCATCATCTTACACAAATGGCTATAAGAACATCAATCCATACAATCAATCACCTATCCTAGCTTGATCCATCCCTCACTAAACTAAACCTAAGTTTAGCCTAGCTTAACCATGGAAGAAACCTGAAATTGAGGAGAGGAGACCATCCTTGCTTCCATGGAGGATCTTCTCACTTGGCTCTTCAAGCTCCAATCCAAGGTGGAAGGCTTCACTTAGATCTTCAAGTTCATCAACAATTGAGGGAGGTTGGTGTGTGTTTGAGGGAGAGGAGATGATGGAGTTGATGATGAACAATTGAGAGAGAGAGGGCAATCGGCGATGGTGTTGTGGAAATAATGAATTGATGCCTAAACTCACGCCTCTTTCACCTTTATATAGCACGCCGGACTTGCCTGATATTTTCGGCGAAAATTCTGTAGGATTTTCACCGAAAACGCCCTTGAAAACATGCTGCTTCATTCCTTCTAAAGTTTTCGGCGAAAACTTTGAATGTTTTCGCCGAAAATGTTGTCAAAGCGCAAAGGCCTTCTGTCTGCTTCGAGTTTTCAGACCGAGGACTTGAAAACTTAGCCGAAAGCTTCTTCTTCGGCGAAAACTATATGATAGTTTCGCCGAAACTGTCTTCAGCTGAAAGTCGTATTTTCTTCGATTTTGCCACGTCCATATCTCCTCCGTCCTAGCTCCGATTGACCTCCTGTTTGATCCCACGTGCTCCTTGTCACCAGTACTTCAATGCCAAGACCTGAAAATACAAAGAAAACAGCTCCAATAGACAAGTAAATGGCTTCAAAGTAGCAACCGGACAACAAATGGACACTTAGCACAAAACATCAATAGAAGCATATTAAGCATGGCATTTAAGGATCAAACACAGGCATTTCATAGGTCAATCGAGGACTTAAAATGCACTAAATATGATCACATCAAATTCCCCTACGACTAAGCTTTGCTTGTCCTCAAGCAAAAGAATCAGAAAACATCCAAGTTCACAAATGACAAGATCGGCTCCATTGAGATTCAAGCAATAACAATTCGATTTAAACTGTTCCACGAACAAACTAAACCTACACATGCAAGAACTTCAACCAAACAAGTCCAGACCTCACTAATATCTGCACACTTCAAGTAGTGGTTAATTGGGATACAGAAAAACCGACCACGACAACACCGACTCTAATTAAAAGGACTTGAACTCAGGAGATGGAACGGAAAAGGCGGGGATAGGAGAGTGATGAGTGATCATGATGTGGCTATCGACTCGACTTCATCCGCTTCTAGATCCGCACTTTACAAACTCGGGCGTAGGATCAAGGGCTACATTTGAGAACTCCTTTTTCTTTTCTTTTCTTTTCTTTTCTTTTCTTTTCTTTTCTTCTCTTTTCTTCTTTTCATTTTTTTTCTCTTTTTTTTTCTTCTTTTTTTTCTTACTGCATACTAGTGCTCAATCCAACACTTCACTTAGGTGTTGAACCTGCCTAGCTCACAGCTTTTGCCTTTGCTAGTGCTCAACCCGACACTTCACTTAGGTGTCGAGCTTGCCAAGCTTAGCTTTTCTTTTCTTTTCTTTGAACACTTTCTTTTAACACTAGCCACTTGATCCTTAACCCCTTACAACTTCCACACAAGATTTCGAATTGGATTCCGTCTAATCTCAAGCCACAATCACGTTTAAGAAAAACATGGAAAAGGGATGAAAATACTGACTGCCTTCATCATCTTAGACCGGTGTTATCAAGCCAATCAACCAACATACAAGAGTGATAAAATCTCTGTTCTGGCCTAGACTCAATTTGATATTAGCGCTAACATGCTGGATATAGGTTCTAAGTGGAACAGTCTAAACGTCATTGTGAAAGCTTGAAGTCAATTAAACACCAAAAGTCAAGAACCGAATGATTCCACAATAGAGGAAATCGACATTCAATTAAGCTCATGCAAATCAACCAAGAAAAACATTAGACTTCTACCAAGAAATAATCACACCAAACCTCAAACTCCCCTACGACTAACATGATCATTGTCCTCAATGATCAAGAGAGAGAGGGTAGGGTGGAACGAAGTTACCGCATTGGTAGAGAAAAGCTTAGGAATACAAAGTCGTGGAAAAGTCTCATAGCGCCCATTGTGAAGAGTGATCCGCCTAAGTGCTTGACAACATCTTACTCAACGAACTAAAACAACACAAAACCATAAAAGCAAAAAGTAAGGATAACATGGGGTGCCTCCCATGAAGCGCTTCTTTAACGTCTCTAGCTAGACGGAACCAAGAAATAAGCTAGGTAAAACCATCCCAACTCATTACCTCCTTGAAGTCGATGTCATTACCTTCGCATGGCACTCGAAACTTGAATTGTACCTTACCAACTTCGGGTGGAATGAGCATGGATTTCCCAGATGGTGAGGTGGGAGCAATGGAGAATGGACCAAACCACTTGGAGTGGAGCCTTTCATCGGGTGACTTCTTAGTCTTGCTAGTCTCACCCATTGGTGCAGCTTCCTTGCCCTTCGCAGGTGACTTCTTTACACCTTTCTTCTTAGCCTTAGGTGGTGTCTTCGGGAGTATGAAAGGTGGAGTCTCCTTTACTTCATCCGTCTCTTCCTGCACATCACTAATGGCAAACAACTCCGCAAGACTATGACGGACAAGGTTAGTGCTATTAGTAGCCGAAGTAATCTCATGCGGATTCTTAGGATCATGGTGACTAGCATAAGACAAAGTAAATTCCATGTCATTTGAGCGGTCAAAAATCATGCATTCATTGTCGACCCTAAGGGTAAGTCTACCACCATAGACATCAATCAAAGCACGAGAAGTTGCTAAGAAAGGTCGTCCTAAAATCAAAGGCACATCGGTACCACCCATAGCATCTAGGATAACAAAATCCACAAGAAATTCAAAAGCACCCACCTTAACCAACACATCTTCAACAATACCACGAGGAGATTTCATGGACTTATCCGCTAATTGAACATTCATGAGGGTTGGTTTTAGTTCCCCTAGGCCTAGCTTCTTAAACATGCAATATGGCATAACAATGATACTAGCACCCAAGTCGGCTAAGCCTCTACTTATAGCATGCTCACCAATAGTGCAAGGAATAGTAAAGCTACCTGGATCCTTAAGCTTCTCCGGTGGTTGCTTAGAGAGAATGGCGGAGCATTGTTCGTTAAGCTTTGCCGAAGTTACATCCTTAAGCTTGTGTTTGTTGGTGAAATCTCTTTCATGAACTTCGCATATTGAGGCATCTTGGTGATTGCTTCTCCAAAAGGCATTGTGAATTGCACTTTGTCAAGAATCTCAACAAACCTCTTGAAATCTTTCTCCATGGAATCCGACTTCAAGCGAGAAGGATAAGGTGGTTTAGGCTTGTACGGGGGTACAACCGGTGCGGGAGGAGAGACCGGAGCAGCGCTCGTCGTAGCCTTTTGAGAACCAACCTTATTGGTAGTTTTAGAAACTTCATTAGCCTTGGCCCCATTGTCTAGTACTTCCATCTTGTCTGTGTCACCATCGGAAACAACGTCTTTAACCAAAACATAGTCATCATCTTGAGTTCTCACCGCTTTAGGTGTGGGGTCTTGGACTTGCTTACCACTTCTCAATGTTACCATCATAAGCTCCTCGGGAACCTTGGGGTTGACCTCGGTGTTGGAGGGTAGGCTCCCCTTTGGTCTCTCCGAGAGTGCCTTAGATATTTGACCCAATTGAGTATTCAAATTGGTAATTGAAGCTTGTTGATTCATGATAAGTTGAATCATTGCCGCATTGGTGTCTTCTTGGGAGATTGAAGATCCACCTTCTTTGTTTGGAGGAGGTTTGTTGAAACCGGGTGGTCCATTACCCTTATGGGTATACATCCCCGGTGGATTAGAACTTTGCTCACCACCTTGGTTACCTTGATTTTGGTTAGCACCTTGGTTCCATTGGTTTCCTCCTTGGTGGCCTTGACTTTGATTTCCACCTTGATTCCATGTGGAGCCTTGATTGTACCCCTTGTATCCTTGGAATCCACCTTGATTAGGCTTGTTGTAATTACCTCCTTGGTTCCAAGGTCGGTTGTAGTTACCACCTTGATAGTTCCCTTGAGGGTTGAAGTTTCCATAGAACCCTTGGCCTTGCACAAAGCTTACTCCCTCAATGCTTTCACCTTGGTTAGGCTCGGAAGTAGCGGAGGGGCAAATACTAACATCATGGCCTTGGCCTCCGCAACACTCACAACAAAACACTGTAGCAACCGGTGGATTACCCACTTTAGATGGCTTAGAAGGAGGTTTAGGCATACTAAGATTGCTTACTTGAGAGGCCATGGCATCAATCTTGGACATGAGGAGAGCAATCATGGGGTCATCTTCATCACGATGCCCCGGTAGCTTAGGCTTCTTACCATAGATAGACGAATCCTTTGGTGCATCAACACTTATAGCTCTAGAGTCATAGTGCGTGTCACTTCCATACTTAGAGCTTGGAGGTTGTTGTCGAGACCAACTCCTTGTCTTGTTGGCCATCTCTGCAAAGAGTTCTAGAGCGTCTTCGGGAATGAGTGTCCTTAGATCACCTCCGGCGGCTTGGTTGATCATCCTTGTATTCTCAAAATCAAGGGACCTAGCAAAGATATCCGCCAAGCTCCATTCGGCGAAGTTGTGGTGAGGACAAGACCAAAGAAGGGCTTGGAACCTATTCCAAGTCTCATGGAAGAGCTCTCCCTTATGTTGTGTGAAGTGGTTGATTCAATCCCGGATTGCATCCGTCATGTAAGGAGGAAAGAATTCCTCGAGGAAGGCTTCGGCTAGTCCCTCCCATGTAGTGAATGTTCTACTAGGTTGGTTCTCCAACCAAGACTTGGCTCTACCTTTGAGGGAGAAGGGGAAGAGTCAGAGTCGCACACAATCCGGGTGAACTTGATCGTTCTTCACCGTATCGCATATCTCTAGGAAGTCCTTCAAGTGTCTAGATGGGCACTCTCCATCTATACCGTTGAACACCACTCCGTTTTGTACCATCTGAATCATATTAGGCTTCAATTTGAAGTTTTTGCATTTACCGGTCTTCGCACGATACTCGAAGCTGCCCCTTCAAGGGTTGGGCGAGCATAATCGGCTAGTGTGCGCCTCGCACCTCTTTGCGATTGATCATCTTCATTAGTGTGATGTGAATGTACCGATTGGTCATCTCATCTCCGTGTTGAGACATAGTGTGGTGTGAAATGCGTTCAGGTTCTTGTTTTTCAACTGTAGGAGGTGGGGAAGTAGTCCGTGGTTCGAGCACTTGTTCTAATCCTTGGAGTCGTGCTTGAAGACGAGCTGAACGCCTCATGCACTAACCCAAATCTCCTGCAAACAAGCACAACAAACACACCCGAGTAATACAACGATGCGGGATAACAAAGTAAACAAAGAGTATAAGGAAGCAAAAAGGAAAACGGAAGGAAGTGTAAAGATCGGTTCACTAATAATTGCTTTCTTAGGAATGAGAGGTCCCCGGCAACGGCGCCAAAAACTTGATAAGGAATTTATCAAGGTCGTATTCCTCGAGGTCCTCTCATAGGCTAATACTCACAAAATTCGTGAACGGTCCATACATTTTGAGTTGAGATTTGGTTTGAAAGAAAACAAGTTAAAAACATAACCAAGCAAAGTAAAATTGACAAGAGAAATTGAGGATCAAACAAGAGAGAAAGGAGTTTAGTCTAGCAAGGGGTTTCTTCAAGCTCAAGGTTCATGAAAGCTGGATTGAATCTCAAGCAACGATGTGTAATTAATGACCATGCATCTCACTCAAGTAGAATCAACGAACTCTCGCACAATTGACTCTTTATTCCTAGACCAAATGCACCATGCTCTCGCTATGTGAACAAAGGGAATGGAATGCCTTAAACTAGCTCAATGAAATGCTTGGAACTTGAATTCTATGATAACAATCATCTAGCACAAGGTAATGATGCAAGACACTCTCATGTCAATCATATAACACTAGTCTAGCAATCACAAGGGTCTTTCAACCTTCAAATGAAAGAAAACTCAATGCACACCAAGTGTTTGATAAAATGTCAACAAGGAAGAACAAGCTCAAAATGGTTGTAACTTGATAATCCAATCTCTCAAACCATCCAATTACAATCCTACAACCTTAGATCAACATCAATCAATCATTCTCATGTATTGAAAGACATAACAATACCAAAAGAGTAAATCAAGCTCTAATGGCTACAAAGCACAAGGTCAAGGATCATCATCTTACACAAATGGCTATAAGAACATCAATCCATACAATCAATCACCTATCCTAGCTTGATCCATCCCTCACTAAACTAAACCTAAGTTTAGCCTAGCTTAACCATGGAAGAAACCTGAAATTGAGGATAGGAGACCATCCTTGCTTCCATGGAGGATCTTCTCACTTGGCTCTTCAAGCTCCAATCCAAGGGTGGAAGGCTTCACTTAGATCTTCAAGTTGATCAACAATTGAGGGAGGTTGGTGTGTGTTTGAGGGAGAGGAGATGATGGAGTTGATGATGAACAATTGAGAGAGAGAGGGCAATCGGCGATGGTGTTGTGAAAATAATGAATTGATGCCTAAACTCACGCCTCTTTCACCTTTATATAGCACGCCGGACTTGCCTGATATTTTTGGCGAAAATTCTATAGGATTTTCGCCGAAAACGCCCTTGAAAACACGCTGCTTCATTCCTTCTAAAGTTTTCGCGAAAACTTTGAATGTTTTCGCCGAAAATGTTGTCAAAGCGCAAAGTCCTTCTGTCTGCTTTGAGTTTTCGGACCGAGGACTTGAAAACTTCGCCGAAAGCTTCTTCTTCGGCGAAAACTATATGATAGTTTCGCCGAAACTGTCTTCAGCTGAAAGTCTATTTTCTTCGATTTTGCCACGTCCATATCTCCTCCGTCCTAGCTCCGATTGACCTCCCGTTTGATCTCACGTGCTCCTTGTCACCAGTACTTCAATGCCAAGACCTGAAAATACAAAGAAAACAGCTCCAATAGACAAGGAAATGGCTTCAAAGTAGCAACCGGACAACAAATGAACACTTAGCACAAAACATCAATAAAAGCATATTAAGCATGGCATTTAAGGATCAAACACAGGCATTTCATAGGTCAATCGAGGACTTAAAATGCACTAAATATGATCACATCAGTCGACAAGTAAACTCCAATCAAAAAGAACTTATTATTTGTTGAAATTTCCCAGCAAATACAAACCGCAAACGGGAATGTAAAAAGGACTGAGCAAACCAAGTCTTCTTGCCAAGCAATAACAATTCCACCCTTTCTATCCACTCTAACCAACTCAAAGTTTCTAAATCCAACCTCAAAAATCTTATCTCTAACAACCTTCTTAACAACATGTGTTTCGCAAAGAAAACTATAACTTTGATTAACATTGTTAACCAGCCTTTTAAGCTCTCGATTAGTCAAGGAAGGCCCAAGACCTTGACAATTCCAAGCTAAAATACTCATTCCTTGTTTTGGGGCCACTCCAACCTGGCTTCCTCCACTTTAGAATCAAAGAGCTTCCCATTTCCTCCATTCCTTATAGCATCAAGACTACCGCAATCAGAAAATAAACCAAGCAATACTTTAACTAAGCTCAAGCCCCCTTCATACTTTTTCCACCAACCAAAACACAGAAACAGTAGCAGAACATAACAAGGTTTCAGGCAAATACCCGAAGTAATAGGCTCCTCCCTTGACATGAAGTTAGAGTGCTCTGATCTTCCTATAGGAACTGTAGTATCTGGCACTTTTTCAACTCTTTCAGGATTTTCACCCAAGCCCACCAATCCAAATTCTTGTTCAGTAGGAATTTCTACATCACTCCCAATCTGAAACCATGACAGACAAAGGGTTAAATTAAAATCTGAAATTTAAAACCAAAGACTTCTCAGAATAAACAATTTAAGAACAAGTGCAAAAACCTTTCTGATGTCATCGTTAGATCGACCAGGTCGGAAACAACCATCCACCAAACCAAAGAGGCCCTCATTTTCTTCAAGAGATTCATTCATATTAACATTAGATCCTCCACCATCCAAGTCTGCTTCTGCAACTTCAAGGGATGCATCCGCATAATCATCCAGATCAAAAAGTGCATCTATCAGATCATCTTTTGCAGCCTCTAAATCTGCATCAGGACCTCTGCAGATGAAATCAAATCAGAAGGAGAAAGAGAATCATCAGTGATAGAGATCAGATTAAGACCCGTCCCTTTATGTTCTTGGCAAAATAACATCATTTTCCTTGTCTCAAACTCACAGGCTGCCTTTTCAAGTTCAAACAGTGGAACCTGCAGACAAAGAGTTTTTGGTGACTTCTGCAACTCCTTCTCACCTCCCCCAGGCACATTTATACCCAATAGATCACCCGAAACCCTGTTAGGGTTTGCTTCATCTTTCTTGCCCAAGATTAGGGGATAAGACGGATGCTCAAAATGTTACTGAAGCATCGATTTGTGGTTATCCACAGGTCTGGATTCTCAGAAGGTTCCCTGATGAAGATCCCTCCATTTTGCCTTGGATTAGATTTGAGAAGTTTCTTTACCTTTGCCTTTTTCTTCATAAGTAAGTCTTCTCTTGGATGGAGGTTGAGTCTCCACTACTGAATTTCTGTTACGGATCCGGTTGTAAGTGTTACGAAATCCAGCACTACCATGGGAGGACAGTGAGCTTTTAGTAGATGACGTAACTTTGGACGGGTATACATTCTTCGACACTAACCGAGAAAATGAGCTTTGACGATTACCAACCCACTTTCCAGCACCAATTCTTTTATTAGAATGCTCATGACCTCTAAGGATCAAAGTCGACGATGCATTAAGGACTGCCGGCGAAAGTTTTGCCTTGTTCTTTTTAGCCCATTTTTTCTCTTCTGATTTCTTCAACAGGAAGATATCGTCAATCTCCTCCCCACTTTCTTCAACACAGATCCAGTCATTCCTTGCTTCCATATCCAAAGGTAGGTGTGGATTCGGGCATTTCTTATTCACATGCCCAATTAATCTGCATCTGAAACAGACTGCTTGCACCTTCTCATATTGGAAGTAGACCTAGAATTCTCTACTTCCAACCATAATAGCTTTCTCCCTGCCAATTCTTGAAGCCAAGAGATCCAGAGTCACAAACCCCTTTAGACATAAACCTTCCACCTCTGCACTGAAAAACTTAACATCCCTAACATAACCAAGAGGCTGCAACATGATTATGCCAAAGGAAATCGTTCTACAATCAGTTGGGATACCAGCAAGCTTAACAGTGATTTCCATGAACTACATATCCTCAAAGATCTCTGATGAACGTTGTAAAGCGTATCAAATAACTACTAAGCTGGAAGCTAAGCAGATCGTATTCCACGGGTCTTCTAATAATCGTCTACTCAAATGTAAAGGCAGATTACTCAGGTTTAACACGTTGTGCGCAGTGTGAGTTCCACGACTTCTATTCTAGAAATGCAGGCAAATTAAAAACTAAATTGAAAGACAGATTGAAAGATTGGTTGACTTAACAAAGATGACAGACATGCTTAGACTTCGAATCCCCCTTAGATCACCAGAGCATTGGCAATCAACAGACCAGCGGATTTCAATTCTCGTTCAATCAATTCTAAGACACCACCATAACTCCAGACCCTTAGGTTTAAGATTGGCAAACGTTCGCTCTATCCGATCTAGCTACCAAGATTAATTAGCCGCCCGAGTACGGTCGCTTCTTGCGACGACTAAACTAACTGGTGGAATTACTAACAATTTATGAGTTACTCTTGAAGTGGATTAACCCTAACTGGTTCCTACGAAAGGCACGCTCCAATGAATAGGTTAATTGTTGATTTGATGTTTTAAAGTGAGGCGAGCGTTCGCTTCTTCCTCAGCTTAACAAGAATCTAATCTAGATGATCAATCCAGAGAAGAAACATAAACAACGAAGAACAAATCAAACATGAAAGAGAACTGATTGAACTTTGAATCTAATCACCGCCGATCCGTGACCGCTTTAAAGCCCTGGGTCACTTAGGGTTCATCTAGTCTAAGCTCTACGAGTTTAGCTACTCATGTTCATAACAGCAAAAACAAAGGCAATAACAGAGTTCATCATGAAAAGGAAGAACAGATAGAAACTGTAAAACCTAATTAAGACGACTCTGGCAAAGCTTCGCTCTCCGGTAATCTTCACTCCTAGCTCCGAGTCTCCGAGGTGAAGGGATGGCGTCACGATCTCTTCCTGGCTCTTCGAACTCTCAAACTCTTCTCTCTCGAACTTCTTAGGTCTGGAGCTCGTGAAAGTTCTATTATGAAAAGTATATCTGATTTTGAGCCGCCGATTTTATATTTATAGTTAACCCTATCAGCGCCGGATTAGGTTAATATTTTTGGCGAAAACTTCAGGAGTTTTCGCCGAAAACTTCTTTGAAAAAGGCTTACCGATTCGGCTGTTTCTCCTGTGTCGATTTCGTTCAGAGTTTTCGGCGAGATCTTTGACTTCTCGCCGAAAACTTCTTGTAAGCTCTGACAATTTCTTCTTGAGTTTTCGGCGAAAACTCTTTGTCTTTTCGCTGAAATCTCCTTTGTAAAACTGGGCAGGATTTGTGTTGACTTGATTGACTCCTTGGATCGATTTCGGTGTGATTCCTCGAGGTTCCAATGCCTTAGACACGTCTCTAGTTACATTATTTGATGGCAAAAACTTGTGCTATCATGAAAACACTAGAAAACCATCAAATAGACCCGAAACGGGCCAAAGTAACACAAATGGCACGAGATAGAGCAGTTGAGTGAATATTCGATATTCTGCCCTAAAAACCATGTCTTAAGACAATAAATGTTGCTTAAATGAGGCTGATAATCACGTCAAATCGAGTGTCATCAATCTCACTGGACGGAGAAACAAAATTCCTCATATTCATAATAGAAATACCATATGACCAAGGTTAATGTGCAAGAACCCATTCTTTCCTTTTAATAGAAGGGAATTGAAAAACATACAGTCCAAACCCAGCATAAAAAATTATGAGTGTACCTTGGCACTTCCACAAGTTATCCAAAGCTTCCTGGACATAGGTAAAAAGCCTTGGTTGCTCCCAGAAAATACGAACCAGCAAGAAGTACTTCGTCCTATCATCAACTATCAGCAATATCCTTCTTACTAAAGTGAATAGTACCACTCGAATTCATCTTACCACCTGACATGATGGGAAAGCACAAGAAGACTTTGATAACTCGTAGAAGAAAGGAGAAGATTATTGTGCAAGAGAAAGGCTTGTGGAAGTATTCGAACTGAATTGAAATAAATACTCCACCAATTTTACCTCGAGGGAGGAAAGAAATCTCATTGATTTTATTATTTAATTTAATTTTTATAATTAGGAAATTCCTTATTAAAAAGAAACCAAATAATTACTCAAATCTCGGTCAGAAAACAAAAAGGGAAGGAGACACTCCTTAAAAGTTGATGACGCAAAAAAAGGAACTCTTAGTTAATTCCCACGAAATCTGTTTTGAATAGCATTTAAAAGAATTCCAATCAATGTCAAATTGACGAAATTAAGAGACAAATGCTCCAATCATCGATGTAACTACCATAACAAGATTCCAATTTGAAGCAAAATTTCCTAATTTCTTAAGTTCAAAAGGAGTGGTCGAAAACAAAACAAGTGAAGAGAGCAAGAAAATCCACAAAGGACCAATTTCTTCAATTTGACTGGCTGCATCCAAGAAAATGTCAAAGAAGGCAGCCAAAGAATCAGGAAGGTCTGAATCCCAAATCAAAGCAGCCAAATATCGAACCAAATTTTATCTAGGATTTCTAGTTTCACGAGTAAAATGAGTACCAAAAACAAAAACCGAAAGACCAGTAAGCAAACTGAGTATGAGTATACTTTCTGAGTTCCACTTAATGTCAATTAAACTAATTTTTAATGAAATATGCTGAAAATCGTCATGAACAAACGAAAATCAAATATTACCTTCATTTCAGACCGCTCAAGGGCAAAAGATTGATAAAAAATCCACTAACTCATCACTACAAAGTATATTGATGCACCTGGATGAAACATTCTTAGTTAGAACAGAACATGACTCTAATTGATCACAAATGCTACACTTATTCTTTTCAATCCTCTAAACACATTTAGTCAAAACAACAAAACCGTTATTTGCTTGTAATCGAAATAACACAATCCAAATCAGCTGAACATCCTCATGAGAATGTACAGTCCAATCCTCCAAAACAAAAAATTTGACCAGGTCAACTCTTAGACGAAACTTGTCCGGTACCACAAAAGGAACTTATCCGAGAATCGAAATCGGAACTTATCCGGAAATAAATCTTGGTTAAAGCCACAAAAATGACGGGATTAGGAGATTCCTCTAAGAGGAACTCCATTTCATATTGAGACTCAAAAACTTTCTACAATTAAAGCACAAGAGTAGCTCAATGAGCAATGCTCGATTACCACACCTCTGAAATCGGAAACTTCTTGATATTATTTCTTGACAACTTGAATCTCAGTCAAAAACCCTTCAATTCTACCAAAACAAACAACACAAGAATTAAAAGCCGGTCTGAAGAGAAAAGAGATCGGAAAAGAGCATAGAAGCGAGAGACCTGGAAGCGGTACAGGACCGAAAGGAGTGAGGGAGGAAGGCGTCGGCAAGAGTCAGCAAAGAAAATACTTTACGACGAGAAGCGAATTCCGAACAGAGGACGACATGCTGCAAGATCCGACCAGCATCTGATCGCGAGAATTAGCAGAAGGCTACGAAAGGAAGGAGGCAAAGATCAGTCAGGGGATGACGATCGGCGAGCTGCGATTACAGCAAAACGAGCGAAGGATCTTGGAATTGGAAGTGGGTGAACGGAACGAGGAAGAAGAGAGAATAAATATTTTGTCCTCGAGAAACAACATAGTATAAGAGCTGAAGTTATTTATTAGTTTTAAATTAGAAACTTCAGTGGCGGATCTTAAAAGAGATTTAAGGAATACTAGTGAATGGGAGTAGGGCTGTATATGAGCCGAGCCGAGCCGAGCTGTAACCCAGCTCGGGTTCGGGCTCGCCAAATTTTGTCTTGGCTCGGCTCGCTCGGGCTCGGGCTCGGGCTCGTTACGAGCTCGGATAGCCCAGCTCAGGCTCGGCTCGTTTGTTGGTTGACCAAGCTCGGGCTCGTCTCGAGCTCGGCTCGGGATCGGCTCGTTTACGATGATAAACGAGCCTGGCTCGGATTTGGCTCGTTTAACATTAAACGAGCCAAAACCAAACTAGGCTCGTTTAACATTAAACGAGCCAGACTCGTTTATCATCGTAAACGAGCCGAGCTCATGATATAAAATATTAAATATTCTAATCAATCATATACCTTCTTTGATTTCTAAAATGATGCAACTCATCAGATATGATAGTTCTTCCATAACATCACTACATAGTACATACAGATAGAATAGAACATTAGATATGTTTGGAAAATCACCAAGTTCTCATTGAATATCCAATTCTACCAGCATACGTAAAATAAAAGCTGCATACAGAGTATTCAAGGCAAGCAGCTAGGCTTGAATCCACAGTAAACATGGCTGTAGCATAATAGCATGTCAAAATATACTATGAAGTGCATCTGCATGTCCAAGTCTGCAAACCTGCATCTGCACCATCCTCTTCATCCTCAACTATGGGTTGTTCCTCCTGTATTATATGGAAATGAGCATTAGAAGAGAGTGATCAGCAGATAGTGTCAAAACCGCGCCTTCTTGTTCTCTATGAAACGAAAGGAAAAGCCAACAGACTTAAAGCATTGGCTGCTGCAACCGTTGCAAGAACTTCTAACTATCAACATTAAGATTAAAGAAACAGTAGTCAATACTCTATGAAACCAATCAGTCTACACAGATTGGTAGGATACATTAAGGTAACTGCATTTCGTTAGTGCAAGCCACTCCCCAAATTGACCTTATTTGAAGTTTCAGCTATTCTAATGAGTTCATCCACAATATAGACGAATCAGAGTTCCGTAACCAAATTCAGACTGAAAATAGCCTCCATCTTCCCCTATACAGTGGACATCCTAACTCTTTAAGCCGATAGTTCAGATTTAACAATTGATAATGACTTGAGAGAAAACCTAATCAATCAGTAATCAAATAAGCTGAATAGAAAGAGTACAATCAAACGAACACATAGTAGCAGGAGAAACAACAGACAGGCAAACAGGAACTTCAATAGAAACGATGAAATTTTCCAGATCGAGCTACTACAGCGGCAAGATTGCGTAAGAGCAAGAAACTCAGTATACCTTCCTATCAGGCGCGGCTGAACTGCCAAACTGAAAAAGCAGAGAAGCTTACCTTGAACTGTGGACTACGATAAGTGAATTACGATCGACTCTTCTTGTTCTCCAGACGACTTATTTGGGGAACTGAATGCAATTGAGACTTGGAAGATTCCAGGAAGCTACTTAGCTTCAGGTTGCACGGCACGACAGAACAGATGACATGATTGGATTGGATTGGATAATTACTTGGATGGAAGGTACACGGTACAACGTTTAGTCCAAGTACTGGATCATGCTGCTGTGAGATGCTTTGCTTCCAGGTTCAAATGGTCATATATGGAACAAAACCGAAAAAGAAAGTTGCTTTGCTTTCATATAACCAAAAAGATAAAAGGGTAATAGCTACATTTACATTACATTTAACAATAACAAGTTTTAAAGATGATAGCGAGTGGCACTGTGTAGCATATCATACTTGTCCCTAAAGTCTTCAAATTAAGACAGAAAAATCCTAAATCTGAACTTGAAGTTGAAATTACATGAAGGTTTTGTACAATGTGAAGATCCAAATATGGAAGATAGAAAGATAATTCATGATTTTACCAAAGTTTCGTTTCTCACTTGCTTCCTACGTTAGAGGGGTTTCTTTCTTTGCCCTCATTCAGTATAAAGCATAAATGATGACAATCTGCAACTTTAGCTTTACTAATTCACTTCCAAAAGGGTTTCAAGCCAATCCATCATAAGCTGATTCCATTTGGTTTGATTGGGATTTCAATTTAGCCAATTTAGCTATGATTATAAAACAACCATTTAACAATGAACTTGTATACACCATATTGTCAATCTAATCTAAGTTACATAGTTCTTACGACAATGGTTCTCGCCCAATAAAATCAAATTAGCAATTGCAACAAAATCAAATTAGCAGCAAAATGGGTTTCAAATTAGCAAAATCGAAGAATTAGCAAGCTAGGGTTGCGACAGAGGAGAAGAAGAAGAACCACTGACCTAGAGTATGGAACTAGGGTTGTGAGTGAGCTTCTATCACCAGCAAACTATAAAATGGCATCACAACTGCCCCAATGTTGGCTGCAAGAGACAACACCAAAGAAAATTCAGTAAAGAAGAAAAAGAGGAATTTCAGAAAGACTGAGAAGACTGCGACTTGCGACAGAGAAGGATGAGGAGGAGGAGAAGAAGGAGAAGAAGAAGAAGAAGAAGAAGAAGGGAGAAAGAAGAAGAAGAAGAAGAAAGAACCCTAACCTGGGATTGCGTCTGCGAAGAAGAAGAAGAAAAGACTGAACGGTGAACTGAGAGAATGAGAGTGGTTTTTTTGGGTTGGAAAACAATTTCGCGTATTACTAATTTTAGGGATGGGAATTAGTCATTAATAATAATTATTGAGACTAGAATTATACTTTAAATTTAGAATTATATTAAATAATAGCTCACGAGTTATAATTGAGCCAGTTCGCGAGCCTGGCTTAACGAGCTAACGAAGCGAGTTGGCTCACGAGCCTGCCGAGCCGAACAACGTATTGGCTCGAACTCGTCTCATTTAGCTAACGAACCTGTTCACGAGCTAGCTCACTTACGACGAACCGATCTTGCGAACGAGCTTTTTTGAATTAAATACGAGACCGAGCCCGAGCAGCTCGCGAGCAGCTCGACTCGTATTCAGCCCTAAATGGGAGTAATAAAGCTAAGGCTATCAATTACTTGGGCTAAGTCCAAGCAATGGCTTAAGTAGTCCATAATGATTAGAATGGTTCAAGCCCAAGGGTTATCTACCATCAAAAATTTTACTTGCGCATCGAATATTAAGCTTGGCCCGAGAGGAGGTGAGGATGCTTAAGCTTCGGATCCAGTGAGTTAAAGGAAAGAGAAGAGGCGCAGAAGATTTTCGTTCAATGTTGGATCAAGGAAAAGGGTGGCGGTGTGGCACAGAATCCAAGGGAGATAGTGAGGTAGTGTTTTGGGTTGAATGGCCATCAGAAGTGGTCTCGGATGGTGGTCACCGAACTTAGGTCGACGCGAGAGAAGAGGGAAAGGGTTTGACACCGATGGTCGCAACAGACGATGGAGGAAGGGTTTGACGCCAGTTGTGGAAGAAAGAAAAGGAAGGTTCCAAGATTCTTCTAGTCATCGGCAACGTGGCTCGCCGGCAGCGACAACCTTGACGGAGAAGAAGGATGACCAAAGGGTCATCCCTCAAAAATCTCAGTGACTGAATCACCATTATCGAGAGTTAACTGACCACTAGGTTATTTCTATAAGTCGGTGTCGTTGTCCAATTGTTTGTTGGAATTGCTAGTTGTGTCACTAACCATTGGTTTTATAACAGTTGAGGACTTTGGGACCACTTGTTAACTTTCTTAAAGTTTTGGTCTAGAGTACTTAACGGAGGAAAATTAAGGACAACCACTGGAAATCAGGAAAATGCACAGTTCAGTCATTACAAGTTCTTCAAAGTTACAACCACTAGGTTATTTCAAAGTTAATGTTTCGAACATAAAAGACTATAGGCCTATTGCTTGTTGCAAAATGTCTTGAACAAGTGTATTGCTAAGATCTAGGCTTGACAATGGGTAGGGTAGGGTCAGGGTATTGGGTTAACTGTACCCTTACCCTCAGGATATAACTTTGGAAAATACCCGACCATTTTTTTTTTTTTTATGAAAAATATCTGACCATTTACCCTACGGGTTTTTCAACTATCCTACCCTTACCCTATCCTACAAATACCCATAGGGTTCGTGGGTACCCTAGATATTTTAATATATTCTTATAACACAATTTTATTAATGATTATACCAAAACACATCGTTATCAACCACATAAATAAAATATAAAATATTATATAAGCACTAGATATATATAAATTAGTCAATAAAGTAATGTTATTACGATCAATTTCTACTATCATCATTATACATTTTAAATCAAAACTGGAATCATGTTTAAGCAAATAATTAATGGTTATAATGTGTTTTTATATTTGTTAATGGTGAATCATCCCACGAATCAACCGTCGAAATAGTTTGTTTGGTAATTTTACATAAAAAATACTTAGATTTATAGTGAGGTTAAGGGTAGGGTATTTTGCGGGTAGGGTTTTGGTTATATCCTTACCCTACCCTTACCCTACTTTTTCAACTAAGATAATACCCTTACCCTACCCTTACCCAGTCAACTCAGGGTATTATCCTCGTTGACCGGGTAGGGTAGGGTAGGGTATCAATTGCCATCCCTACTAAGATCTTAGCTGAAAGATTATTTGTTTGCCTGCCTGATGTGATTAGTCCTACGTAATCATTTTTGTAAAAAGGGGAAGTATAAGTGATAATATCTTGATGGCACACACACGAATTGGTTAATGAATATCCACTTAAACATATTCCCCCCAATATGCTTTAAAGTCGATCTGCGTAAAGCATTTGATTTAGTTGATTTAGTGTATGTGATTATTGTTATGGAGGCTATGGGATTCCCTAGAGGGTTCCTTGTTTGGATTAAAGGATGTCTTGATAGTGTGATGATTAGTATAGGCCTAAACGGGGTTCTATTAGGTATTTTAAAGGAAAATATTGTCTGAGACAGCGTGGTCCCTTGTCTCCAGCCTTGTTTCTCATCTGAATGGAGCTTTTGCACTGTTAGTTTGTTCGAGCTGCTAGAGACATGAAGATATCATTCAATCCAAAATGCAAGAAATTGAAAAAAGTTGAACTATGTTTCACTGATCACTTAATGGTATTCACAAATGGTACTCAAACTGGAGTTATAGAGATTAAGGATGTCTTGCGATTTCTATCTCCTTTCTGGACTTTAGCGGAATCCTGAGAAGATAAATTTTTTTCTACAGAGTGGTAACTTAAGAGACAAGGGGACAAATATGTAAGTCTTCTAGCTTTAATGCTGGTTCTCTACCTGTGAGATATTTGGGGACACCTCTAGTATCAAATAAGATTCAAGCTAAAGAGTGTGATGTGTTGATAGCAAAAATTACTGCAAGAATCTGTGGATGAAAGGTAAACGCCCTATCTTATGCTGGTAGAATTCAGCTCATGCGGACTGTTCTTATGTCTATGAGTTAATTTTGGATGACTATATTCTTTTTGCCTAAGTCGGGTGGAGAAGTTGTGTAGTAACTTCCTCTGGAATGTGAAAGATGGAAGTCAGAAAAGAGCTAAAATAGCTTCACTACAACAAAATGAGAAAATAGAGAGGAACTCCTTGTTAGAGGCTGTTGATGAGCTGCAGAACAGTGATCAAATACTACCAAGCTGGAAAGCTAAGCAGATCGTATTCCACAGGGTTTCTTCTAATTGACTACTCAAAGAAGCTGGCAATTTATTCAGGTTTAAACATTTCGTGTGTGAGTTCCACGACTTCTAGACTAAGATGCAAGAAAGTTAAAATGAAATTGAAAGACAGAATGATTGGATGGTTCAGGCAGACGACAGACAAGCTTAGATTTCGAATCCCCCTTAGATCACCAAGGCAACAGCAATCAACAGATCAACGAATTTCAATTCTCGTTCAATCAATTTCATTACACCACCATAACTCCTGACCCTTAGGTTTAAGACCGGCGAACGTTCGCTCTATCCGTTCTAACTACCAAGATTAATTAGTCGCCCGGGTACGGTCGCCTCTCGCAAGGACTTAACTTAACTGGTGCAATTACTAATGATTTATGAGTTACTCTTGCAGTGGATTAACCCTAATCGGTTCCTACGAAAGGCACACTCCAATTATAAGGTTAACTGGTTGAGTTGATGTTCTAAAGTGAGGCGAGCGTTCGCTTCTATCCTCAGCTTAACAAGAATCTAAGCTAGGTGATCAGGAAAAACAAGTTTTAATGTTTAAAGCAGAGAAGCTGTCTGGCGACAAACCCTAATTCAACACAAACCTAATCTAGGCGATCAATCAGAAAAGAAACATAAACAATCAAGAACAAAAGAACCATGCAAAGAGAAACTGATTGAACTTTGAATCTAATCACCGCCGATCCGTGACCGCTTTAAAGCCCTGGGTCACTTAGGGTTCATCTAATCTAAGCTCTACGAGTTTAGCTACTCATATTAGGAACAAGAGAATCGAAAACAAACAAGGAATACATCTCAGGTAGAAAGAACAGAGAAGAACTGTAAAACCTAATTTGACGGATCCGTGAAACTTCAATCTCCGGTAATCTTCAATCCAAGCTCCGAGTCTCCGAGGTGAAGGGATGGCGTCACGATCTCTCCACGATTCTTTGAACTCTCTAAACTCTCTCTCGAACTCCTAGGTCTGGAAATTATGATTATGAGGTATCTTCATCTTTGGGCCGTCGGTTAAGTATTTATACTTAACCCTAATTCAGCCGGATTTTGCCTGATATTTTCACCGAAAATATTGAGGAATTTTCGGCGAAAATTCCTTTGTAATTGGATGGTCCGCCGACTGATTTCTCCTTTAAATTTCGGTCCCATAGTTTTCGGTCGAAAACTTAACATTTTCGCCGAAAACTTCCTTCAGACGGCATCAGTGATTTTGTGCTGATATTTTCGCCGAAAGTGCTAGGGTATTTTCGGTGAAAATTCTTTTGTAAACCGGGCAGGAATTGTTTCGACTTGATTGGCTCCTTAGATTGATTCCGGTGCAATTCCTCGAGGTTCCAACGCCTTAGACACGTCCTTGGCTACTTTATTTGACGGCAAACACCTGTGCTAACATAAAAATACTAGAAAACCATCAAATAGACCCGAAACGGGCCAAGGTAACACAAATGGCACGAGATAGGGAAATTGATTGAATATTCGTTGTTCTACCCTAAAAACCATGTCTTAAGCAAGGAAATGTCGCTTAAATGAAGCTGATAATCACGTCAAATTGAGTGTGATCAAAATACCCCACACTTAAGCTTTTGCTTGTCCTCAAGCAAACTGAATAGAAACGCTCATGTTCACAAATGATAAGATAGATTAAATTGGAGCTCAATCAAACACAATGAATTATTAGATAGATAGATCCTAGAACAAGAAACCTAGCTTGCATACAGATCAGCCAAACTACCTGGTCTCACTAATAAACTGCACACGACAAATAGTAGCAACCAATTATGCACGAATTTGACCTGACCGACCAGACTCCTCACACACGATATATTTAGTATAATGGGAACTCTCACTCTCTGTGTTTAAGGACGTGTTTCTGCTCTCAATCATTTTCTGTTACTGAATTCTGTCATAAGTATGCAATTCAACCACATCTCCACCACTATGACAACACGAGTATCCAGTCAAGAAGGCCTTCCCTGCTAGGACTGTAACGAATTCTACACTACTTGGGTTTATGATGTGATGGATGATGGGAATGTATGATGATGGCTTGTGCGGTGTAGCTTTCGACTAACTTCCCTCGAATCTAATATGTGGCTCCCTACCGTCTAACCAGACACGGGTGGAATAATGAACGCTCGTCCTATGATACCCTCAAGCAACCTAGCACTTTTATTTTTTTTTTCTTTTACACAATTTTTCTTTTCTTTTGACTTCGTTCTTCCATTTGTAGGGAGAAGAACGTTTTATTGAACTAAAAACTTGAAACCTTTTTGGCTTTTCTGATTTTTCTTCTTTTCATTTTTTTCGAAACATGCTTCTTTTCTTCTTTTTCTATTTTTTTTCTTTTGTGCCGATTTTTCTTTTAGTTGCTAGAGGGGTTTACACGTCTGGACATAATAGCTAAGACCACCTGTTTAATGGCTATAGGCAGGTTACCACAAACCGACTTCCGGTAGGTCAATCTAGAACTACAACCACAGGGGATCAATGGGGAATGAAAGAATGGGAAATGGTTGTAATGTATTATCGAACCGAAAGAACAGGCCAAGCTCAAGGGTCTACACCTAATGGATTTTATCGTTAGGTAGGCTATCTGGCTTAGTAGCTGAATCTAGGTGCCCCTATCATTCTAGAACTCGTGTCATCGTGTGGTCTCGAGTAGGTCTCATGCAAATTCTAACTCATTCAAACAAACAGAAAACCACTCAGAAAGAATTGAAATTGCAAGTTACGTGCAATGGATCAAAAGCTCACAGTTGGTTTGCTAGTCGGATTCAGTCATTTTCATGCAATCAAGGCTACAAACTACAAGTGTGATTTTAAAATTCTGTTCTGACCAGGCAATTTAGCATCAAAGTATACAAGTTGGTTCTCAAGTTCTAGGTTAAGCAGTCTAAGCATCATTATGAAAGTTTGAACAACAACTTAACATCAAAAATTAAGAACTGAGCCATTCTAATGCTAGAGAGACTGGAAAGGAATCACGAGGCACACAAAAACACAATCAAGGGCAGTCAAGATCATGCAAGGTTCTCTAGCATCCTACCCCACACTTAAATCGTCATGTGTCCTCACATGACTAAACTAGAGTAGAGAGATACGAAGAACCTGGAATGAGATGGTCGGTGTAGGGGATGAGCACGGATAGCCCAGAGCGGAGCGGAGTAGCTACTTGAGTCCTACAAAACAAAAACAACAAAAAAGATCAAAAGGAAACCGGGACAAGCGTCCCGGATCCACACAGAATAAAAGTCGAAACGAAGAAGGTTTAGGGGAATTTTAAAATTTTTGACTCTTCTTTTTTTTTTTCAAAATCCAACCGAAAACAAATCAAAACGAAAGGAAATTAAACTGACACTTTGGCTCCCCCGAACCTGATTCGAACGACGAAAAAGATTGACTCAAAAATTCAAAAACGGACTCCAGCCGTGGGTTGCCTCCCACGAAGCGCTCTTGCTTAACGTCCTTGAGCTGGACGATACCTGGACGGTGTTAGGAGACGTCCCAACTCAGGATTTCTCTTAGGCCCGAGTCGGAGTTCATGAAATATGGCCTTGGGGATCCTTCGGCAAATGTGAACCTCTTCCCGTGTGCGTGAATTAGCTTGGTTCGTCCATCGGGAAGGTGACCAGAAATTTTGAATGGCCCGACCAGTTCTTTCAAAGAAGCGTCCTTCAGAGGATTATTCTTCTTCGATGGCTCGGTAGACGGGGGCTGAGCAATCGGCTTCCAAACCGCCTTCGTCTTCTCTTTATTCTCCTTCTTTATCTCGCCAGGATCTTTAACTTTTGGCGATTCATGAGGGGATGTCATCGAATCCTCCTTCTTTCTCGGCTTTTGTGCCGGTAGCTCATTCTTCAGATTAGGGACCTGTCCACCACCTGGCAAGTAAATTTCTGAAGAAACTCTAGCTTTTTCATTAGTAACGGAGTTGACCGAAGCCAACTCCACAGCTTCAACAGATAAACAATGCATCTCTTCTTTGTCTAGGACTTGCATACCGTCATTGAGGCGGAATGTCATGGTATCCTTGCCGACCCTTAATGTCAACGAGCCATTCGGGACATTAATGGTAATGCCAGCTGTCGCCATAAACGGTCGGCCTAGGAGAAGAGTGACATCTTCCCCTCGAGTATCCATAACAACAAAATCAGCCAGAATAGTAAAAGGACCACAACTGACAGCCACGTTTTCTATTATTCCCCTAGGTAGTTTAACAGATCTGTCGGCAAACACTAAATGCATGCTAATTGGTTTCAACTCTCCTAGGTTCAATTTCTCAAACATGCAAGTAGGCATAACATTAATAGAAGCACCTAGATCAATTACACTACGATCAATCTTCACATTATTAATAGTGCAAGGCAAAGTAAAAGCACCGGGATCTCGACACTTAGCTGGGGGTGGTATGGGTGTCGCCTGGCCCTGGATGGCGAAGCATTCTTCCTCGAGGGAGACGGAAGACAACTCTTCCTTCTTCTTGTTCTTCGCAGGATCCTTTGCGATTTTGTCAGCCTCCGGTATCACCTGGATAGCATCAGTAACTGGTGTATTCATATTCGTGTTCTTCAAGTATCCATGCCACTTTCTGTACCGGGTATCATGATCTTTCTCCTTTGATTGCGCAGCCTTAGGAAACGGAATCGGAGCCAGGTATGATGGAGGTGGTGGCGCAGGAGATGTCTTTGTTAGGGGAGGCGGGGCAGTCACCTCCTTCTCGATCTCTGGCTTGTCAATGGCTATAGCAGCAGGAGCCAAGACCAGGTCAGGGGCTGTAGGACCAGCTAATTGCTTGTCGCTTATTGTGGAGACGGCCTTGACGTGCTCCCTCCTAATGGTAGAGTCGACTTGAACCGATGATTGATTAAGGAGTGGGCTACTAGTTAGCAAGCTAAACATGTTATTAATCATGCTCTCCATTCGTTGACCTCGAGCTTCATGTTCTTGATTTATGACGGCTTGAAGCTTGAATTTCTCCTCATAGTTATCGAGCCTTGCCATGATCAGGTTGAGCTTCTTGTCTACCTCGATATCCCTTGTGTTCCCTGATGTAGATCTCTGAGGTTGATCTTGATAACTATCGCTCAAGTACTGATTCTGACACTAGTTGAATCCGAAACTGTAAGGAGGACGCTCTTGGAAGCTTCCTTGTTGTTCAGGAAGTTGTGTGAACTGACGATAGTCGGGGTACCCTCTTTAATTGTTGGTGAAGCCTTCATCAATAAAGTTCACTTCCTCTGAAGACCAGTTACCAAAAATCTTCTTCATTTCTTTCTGCACTTCAATCTTGATCTGATCTTCACGGCTTGGTCGGTTCTTAGTTGCTCCAAACTGTCTCTCCCAGCTTCTCGACTTAGATGCGCAGTTTGCAAAGTGAAGAAGAGCAGCTTCCGGTGCGAGTGCAGTGTAATCTCCATCAGCTAAGGAGTTAACCCATTCAGACGACTCTTCGTTCATACCCCAAGCAAATATCTCGGCTAGCTGCCTCTGAGTGAAGCCATGATGAGGGCAGCTGTGGAGGAGTTCCTGGAATTCATTCCAAGCGTCGTATAAGCTCATTCCTTCTTTCTGTCTGAACCTTGAGATGTTGTTCCTGTAAGCATTTGTTTTGGAAGGAGGGAAGTATTCCTCTATGAATTCTTGAGCAAGATCCTCCTAGTTTGTGTAGTGACCGGGTGGCTTGCTAAGGAGCCATCTCTTTGCGGCGCCTCGAAGTGAGAATGGGAAGACTCGCAAGCACAAGGTATCCTTATCGAGGCTCCGACTCTTAAAGGTCTCGCAAAAAGCAAGGAAATCTGCCAAGTGTGTGCATGGATTATCGTGAGGCTTCCCTTCAAACTGTAGATCCCTAGAGATCATTTCCAAGAAGGCGGTCTTGATCTCATAGGCAGGACCGTCTTCATTGTGCGGCACGAAGATGGAAGACCGAATGCTAGCAGCACTTGGCTTATTGTAATCCGCAAGACTCTTTTGAGCAGCCATTGCGGTAGTGGAAGGTGGATCGGAAGTGATTTGCTTCTGAATTTTCTTAACCTGCAAAAGACAAAAACAAGCACAACCGGTGTAAAATCGAAGTGTGATGGAATATGAAAGATGGAAAGTAGAAGAATAAAATGCCAACTCTTCTTTCAAACAATATAGAAGAGTCCCCGGCAACGGCGCCAATTTGATGAGCTGCAGAACAGTGATCAAATACTACCAAGCTGGAAAGCTAAGCAGATCGTATTCCACATGGTTTCTTCTAATCGACTACTCAAAGAAGCTGGCAATTTATTTAGGTTTAAACACTTCGTGCGTGGTGTGAGTTCCACGACTTCTAGACTAAGATGCAAGAAAATTAAAATGAAATTGAAAGACAGAATGATTGGATGGTTCAGGCAGACGACAGACAAGCTTAGATTTCGAATCCCCCTTAGATCACCAAGGCAACAGCAATCAACAGATCAGCGAATTTCAATTCTCATTCAATCAATTTCATTACACCACCATAACTCCTGACCCTTAGGTTTAAGACCGGCGAACGTTCGCTCTATCCGTTCTAACTACCAAGATTAATTAGTCGCCCGGGTACGGTCGCCTCTCGCAACGACTTAACTTAACTGGTGCAATTACTAATGATTTATGAGTTACTCTTGCAGTGGATTAACCCTAATCGGTTCCTACGAAAGCACACTCCAATTATAAGGTTAACTGGTTGAATTGATGTTCTAAAGTGAGGCGAGCGTTCGCTTCTATCCTCAGCTTAACAAGAATCTACGCTAGGTGATCAGGAAAAACAAGTTTTAATATTTAAAGCAGAGAAGCTATCTGGCGACAAACCCTAATTCAACACAAACCTAATCTAGGCGATCAATCAGAAAAGAAACATAAACAATCAAGAACAAAACAACCATGCAAAGAGAAACTGATTGAACTTTGAATCTAATCACCGTCGATCCGTGACCGCTTTAAAGCCCTGGGTCACTTAGGGTTCATCTAATCTAAGCTCTACGAGTTTAGCTACTCATATTAGGAACAAGAGAATCGAAAACAAACAAGGAATACATCTCAGGTAGGAAAAACAGAGAAGAACTCTAAAACCTAATTTGACGGATCCGTGAAGCTTCAATCTCCGGTAATCTTCAATCCAAGCTCCGAGTCTCCGAGGTGAAGGGATGGCGTCACGATCTCTCCACGATTCTTTGAACTCTCTAAACTCTCTCTCGAACTCCTAGGTCTGGAAATTATGATTATATTATGAGGTATCTTCATCTTTGGGCCGCCGGTTAAGTATTTATACTTAACCCTAATTCAGCCGGATTTTGCCTGATTTTCGCCGAAAATATTGAGCAATTTTCGGCGAAAATTCCTTTGTAATTGGATGGTCCGCCGACTGATTTCTCCTATAAATTTCGGTCCCATAGTTTTCGGTCGAAAATTTCCTTCAGACGGCATCAGTGATTTTGTGCTAATATTTTCGCCGAAAATGCTAGGGTATTTTCGGCGAAAATTCCTTTGTAAACCGGGCAGGAATTGTTTCGACTTGATTGGCTCCTTGGATCGATTCCGGTGCAATTCCTCGAGGTTCCAACGCCTTAGACACGTCCTTGGCTACTTTATTTGACGGCAAAAACCTGTGCTAACATAAAAACACTAGAAAACCATCAAATAGACCCGAAACGGGCCAAGGTAACACAAATGTCACGAGATAGGGCAATTAATTGAATATTCGTTATTCTACCCTAAAAACCATGTCTTAAGCAAGGAAATGTCGCTTAAATGAGGCTGATAATCACGTCAAATCGAGTGTCATCAGCTGTCCAAACATAGGTGGGGGTTGTAGGCCTCAAACAAAATAGTGGGTTTTTGTATAAAGAAATGAATTTATGAACGTAGGAAAGTGAATTACAAATGTCGGTATTGAACTATTTCAATCATTTGAGTAGTGTAACTGTTTCAATGATTTAAGTGATAAAACTATTTGAATAATTTTATCTCAATTATATTCAATGGGACAATAATTTGATATGAATTATTACATGGAAGAAGTTGCTTAGTAGTTGTACTCCACAAATGGTAGTTGTACTCCACGAATATCCAGTTATATATAATGTCGTACGATTCTAGTGAAACACTCCTCCAACATTTCCCCAAAATTGTTAGTCTTCCTACTTCGTCTACGATTTTTCCTCAACGCCATTTCTAGCATACTGAAGTAAGTTATGTTGCATGTACCCTCGTTGTTCATGTTGTCCACTGATTTGGTTGTTTTTATTTTGGTCACTATAATTGATAACCCCTCCTAGATGAACTACATATATATATATATATATATATATATATATATATATATATATATATATATATATATATTTAATCTCTCTTATATTTGTACCAGTGTTCCTTGTAATTATTAAGTATGATACGTATAGTCCATGTGCCTTTGTACAGAATGGGAAGAAAATATGTGTTTATTGTTCGTTGGGGAGGGCAGACTAACTTCATATCAAATGGAGTGGAATAGGATGGTGGCCATATGAAAAAATTTAAATATAAGAGGAAGCTTAGTTTGAGTTAAATGCTAGAGTTAATTATTGAATCTATACACTTCGATTACCATGAAAAGACAGCATATCTAACGTATAGAATGCCTGCCTACAACGATCATACCCGGCCACACATCCTGGTCGCTCTCAGTCACGATGACGACGTCGAAATGATATACGAGTCACTTCAAAATAATCAAGATATTGAGTATGCGGAGATTTATGTTGATACAATTACAAGGCGATAACGTAGTACTTATTAATTTCATAATGATGTCTCTTGCTCATATGTCCTACTTAACAACTATTTTTCCAATGCAGTGAGTCGTGGGATGATATTGCGGAGCGTGTGACTGAGATTGGGAGGACACACAGTCACTATGACGTTAGACCCTCGACACAAAATGAAGGTTCTTACAATGTTGATTCAGATTCAAGCCCACCACCGAGCGAGCGATACGACTCGAGTGACGAATCGGAGGACATCGGCAACGATGACTCAGATGGTGATCTAGAAGTTCCTGAAAGGCAACATATCCCCCCCACCGCGCATTACATGATGATCAATACACCCCGTGTACGCCACATGCAATATGCCCGGAATTCCAAACATCCCACACTGGGACCCTTCAAGGGACTTCACCAAGGGTATGGTATTCCGGACCAAAAAGGACGTTCAGGCAGCTTTGAAACAATATGCTTTGGAGCGTAATTTTGAGTACATGGTCTGTGAGTCGAAGAAGCATTCATGGGTTGTGAAATGTAAGAATGCTGGCGCATTTGATTGCAAGTGGAACGTACGTGCTGCTCAATCAAAAGGAAAAGACTTTTGGTCCATACGTACTGCCGAGATGCACCATTCATGCTTACAAAGTACCGTCATCCAAGATCATCACCAATTGGACAGCTCATACGTTGCTAGCCACATACTGCATCTGATACAAGCAGATCCTACTCTCAAGGTCAGTGCAGTACAAGCTCAAATCATTGAGTCGGTGGGGTTCAATATCTCGTACAAGAAAGCCTGGCATGTAAAATAGAAGGCGTTAGCTAAAGTTCACAGTGAATGGATCGATTTGTACAAAGAACTGCCACGCCTTCTACGAGCCATCGAATATTGGAATCCTAACACAGTGTACCAATTTTGCATGAGACCCCTAGTCACACAAACGGGCATGACAGTCCTAGATGTTTCCGTTTTCCAACGTGTATTTTGGTCATTTGCCCCGTGCATTATTGGGTTCAACCACTACCTCCCCGTGATTCAAGTCGATGGTACATTCCTGAAAGGCAAGTATAAAGGGATTTTGCTCGTCGCCACTACTATTGATGGAAATTGACAAGTCATGCCCCTCGCTTTCACAATTGTCGAGTCCGAGAACACTCGTAGCTGGCCCTGGTTCATTGAATTTCTACAGATATAAGTCACCCAACGAAGGGGGTTGGCCATAATATCCGACCGCCATGCTGGAATGAAAAGGACGATGTAGGATTATGGACCCCAACTCGAACGAGAGTGGCTATGGTGTGTTCGAAATTTTTTGAGCAACTACAACGACACTTTCCACAACACTAAAACCAATAATAGAATTTGGAGCGTTGCACGTACTTTCCAAGTACGGAAGTACACACGAAAAATGAATGAGCTGGAACAGTTGGAGGGAAATCACGAAACCGCGAATTGGATATACTGTCATGATCCGAAGCATTGGACGATGTCCCACGATGAGGGGCACAGATATGGGATCACGACAATAAACATGGTTGAGAGCCTGAATGGAGTTTACAAGAGGATACGAGGTCTCCTGGTATCAGCTCTCGTCCTACATATTTTTGGCGTACCAACAAATACTTCACCAACCGAATTGAGGTGTACACGTCTGTCGAGGATGGTCAGACCATGTTCAGTGCTAAATTCATGGAAATAATGGAGGAAAGAATTGGGAAGTCCAACAACTTCCAAGTTCGATTATACAGTCGTGCGAATCCTACTTTTGACGTCACCACTCCAGTTCGAGCAGGTAATCGTCGAGGTGGAAACACTCACAGAGTGATCTTGGACGACAATCGTCTACTGGAACGTGTACATGCAACAAGTTCCATGGTACGGAGATCCCGTGCTCTCATGTGTTTGCCGCGTGCAAGTTTCTCTCAATCAACTTCTGGCAGTATGTAGGACGGTACTACAGATTTAGTGAGCTCATTCAAGTTTACGCAAAAAGCTTCAATCCCATAGGGCATGTCGATTACTGGCCAAAAGTAAGTGGTTCCGTCCTCATTCCGGACGAGTCAAAGAAGCATAAACATGGTCGACCCCAAGTGAACAGACGACCCAATGAGATGGATCGTCCCACTGAGCTAGTGGCACGTAGGTGCGACATATGTAGACAAGTCGGTCATACCAGGAGGAATTATCCAAATCTCTCATCGTTATATTTTGAAAATGTCATTATGGGCGTGCTTGTACTAATTATGTCTTCTTATTAATATCCCATAATAAAAGACTACAAATCATTCCGCGAAAATAGGAGGAACAGTGACTGACAATTCCATGTTATACATGAACATATGAAAATTGTTTGACAAGTTGAGCACATAATACAATTCCCCAATCAGTGGGGCAGCACCCACGTTTCTTTGGCTGCTTCTTCTTGCGCAAGCGCTTGTCGATCGTGGAAGGAGCTGCCTCTTCATCATCCTGAGTGTCATCTGCGTGTTGCGTTGCTACAACGCTTTGCGTGGTACCGGTAGGAAGTATGTTGCACGGTGGGCTAGGGGTGTACATGTTTTCCCTAACTGGTGAGATCCACTGAATGATGAATACGATGGAGGTCGATTGTACAAACCAGCTCCAAAGCCCGAACCCGCATCAGCGTACTGTTGGAAGCCAGTAGGAGGGTCGTGGAGTTCGGTACTAGAACCACCTTAGTGATGTGTTCGATATCCAGATCCCGAACTTGATCCACCGTATGATTGATGCGTTGGAGGACCTCCATGGAAACTAAGCACGGGGACCAAACTGCCAATCATACTAAGATTTGCGAGGTGGACGTTGCTTCGAAGTGGGGGAGTGAATGTGTGGCTTGGATCTATGGATGGGAATGATACTCCCACAGGTGTCGTAATTGCACTATGGGGTCCGGCTCGACCCTGGCCCTTTCCGTAGCTCGTCTACCGGTTCGCTGTTGCGGCTCCTCATTTCGAACCACTGGATTTTGTAGTGCTTCGGGAAGAGGTGGAGCGCATTATGGAACCTATCTCATTGTGTCACGACGGTCTTCCCGTAGGGCCTGCAACATGTGTGTACTGGTGTCACGGATGAACGAGGTGTCATCCCTCCCTAATTCCACTTGTCCGAATGTACGGAGGCTAATGTGTTCAATCCCATTGACCTAGTAAAATATTGACAAGAAACGTCAGAATGTAATTGATGATGGTTAACCATACAAAAGGTGAATTAGAAGGCCCTACCACAGCTCCAAGCATTCAACCACTTTGAGAAACCCATAGTCGTGTTATTTTGCAGTACCAATGCATGTACTCGTCATGGTATCCCTGAGAAAAAGCTCCCATGCGAGTCCCATTGATGCGGAGAGTTTGTCGCACATTCCAATATTGTACGTATTGGTTATGGTAGGTTGACCAATTGTCTTCCCCCCTTCACAGATCTATACGATGCAGCTCGTGCATGCCTGAAGGCACCAATATGAGAATGTGTTGGTGGAAGTCAAATTGGCGCATAACACGATCTAGAAGATGCCACTAAACAATATGGAAGCAAATGAGAGGTACACGGGCGTCCCACGTAACGTTGAGGATACCAGGAAATCTCCGGATTGCCCGAAAAAGGTCTCTTCTGGATATGGCTGCCAAAAAAGCTGCATTGTTCTAACTGTATTAGTTGATGAAGGGTATAACATGATAAACTAGTTGGCTATTAGTTACCTCATTTGGGGCAAGACGATCGAACTGGTAACGATACACATCCACGTTATGCTCAGCTTGTTCACCTTCATTTTTCCTTTCGAACCATCTACATCGTTTCGCGAAGTCCTTGTTAGTAAGAAAACAAATATAGGTGTACGAGTATAGACATTGAATTGGGGGAAAAAATATATACCGAACCCCGTACGACATGTGTAGAAATTCCTCGATGTCCCACAGAATTATGTCTGATGGTGTGCGAGCAATAAAGGGAAAGTGCCCTACGCCCAGATTTGGAGAATAAACAATGGTCCGCTAATTTGCTCTGATAAGACACAAGTCACCCTACACATTTCTTGGTAAACCAAGCCAAGCATGCAGAACCCCAACTGAGAGAACTGGCAAATGAAGTCCCCAAGCAGTGGCAACCACATCAAGTGCACATATTGTGTGGACTTGTTGGAAAATAGAAACCCCCCAATGAGACACAACATGTACGCACGTGCATACTGTTGTACATCAAGGGGTGGGGTCAGGTGGTAAGGCACGGAAAGTTTCATTCAATCACCAGAGATTGAGTTGCGAACCTTTGATCTCCGTACTTCCTATGTCTAGTCGATGGCCAAAGAAATCGTAGATCATTTCTATCGATTGTCCTAAAGTCCTTCCAGTGACGGCTCTGCCGTTGATAGGTAATCCTGAAATAATGTTGACATCTTGCAGAGTCATGGTGCACTCCCCCTCTGGCATGTGGAAGGTGTGTCTCAGGCCTCCATATCTCTATCAGTGCAGTGAAAAGGTTTTGATCCAACCTCATCCTCACAAGCTCATGAACTCCGAACGAACCAACAGTTCTTAGATGTGGGGTGTACAAGCATCGTAGGGCGGTAGAGTGGTAGCTCGTCTACAATGAAGCAATCTATGTTCATCCTACAAAGAATATGCACAATACCATTAAATTAGTCACGTTGTCACGAAATGATCATGCAATGTCCTATGAGTAAGCAAATATGGTAGTTGTTGGTTTGCCGTACTAACCGGGGTTTGCCATATGTGCTCAGATCGGTGATTGGCTTGATCGTTGAGTACGCCTTCGTCCTTGGGGCCAGAGTTAATGAAACGCACGGAGTCATATGGTTCACCCATTGTAACTACAAACTGGAGGCAAACATGTATGAATAGTGTGTGTACACTATTTGTAGTTATGAGTATGCTACACTAGTACGTACGTAAACATATTGGCTTCGTTTTCCGCATAAAATAATTCAATATATTTTCATGCAATTGTAAGAACTATTGAGCATAAAATTACAAAGCAATTTTTTATCCATATATTTCACGCAATTCTTTCAAAACCACTATAACCATCGGCTAATCTTTTATCAATTAATATGACCTTATAAGATAATTAAAACTTGACCAATTGTAATATATGAACAATTGTAAAGTATTCTATTGGTCATGTAAGACCATGTATGATTGAAACATGCAACAACGAGCTTCATAAGTTGAAAAGTTATAGGATAAAAATAAAAAGGGATTAAAGAGAAGGTGTACAACAACATAGAGTTTATTATATATATAAATATATAATATATATATATATATATATATATATAATATACTTTTGGGACATTTCCAAAAGAGATTTCGTAGACCGTGAACCGTCCTAGGAGCTAAAGAAAGAAAAAGAAAAAGGAAAAAGAAAAACAAGGGCAGGGGTTGGGAAGGGGAGGGGGGTTGGGGGTGGAAATTTATACACCAACTAACTTAATGCCAGAAAGATCTTAAATTGAATAGCCCAATGGAACTTGGAAGAAGGGCCAATGCTTCTTTAGCAAGGTTATGTGCCAATGTATTTTGTGACCTCGGAATGGTGTTGTATTCCACAAAATCTAACTCATTAATCAACTGTCTAATTTCTGATTGCTCCAGCATGGGAATGTAGGGCTTTCCCTTGCGCTATTTTCAATTTAACCTGTTGTGCATCCCCTTTAATCACAACATTTTTTAGGTTTGAATCTAAACACCATTGTAGAGCTTCTCTAATTGCTAGACATTCAATGGTAAAAGGGTCAGTGATTCCAACGAAATACCTACCCCCAACAAAAATTTGAAGCCCGTCAAGATGTCTAGCACTGAAACCAATTGCCCCTCCTACATTCTTATTAATAGCTCCGTCCACTTGAACCCAGATAGCATTATTTGATCTCACGCCTTTGCAGAGGGGTCTATTTATGTGTTCGGTGTTTGTGACTTGTACTATTTGTGGTGGATCAACATTGGAGAAACTGTTCCTTTAGCATAAAAAAGAATTGATTCGAGATTTTTCCTGCGGAGTCCTGTGTTAATTTGAAAACGACCAAATTTCTTGACTTCCACAGTCTCCACCAGAAAAGAATGAAAGATACTCTTAGACTCATATCTTTCCTAGATATCCTTCTCCATGCGTAGACAAAAGAGGGCCCTTTATACTCATGAATAGGGAGGTTGCATTCCTTAGCCACTTTGAGTGCTAGAATACAATCAAAAAACAGATGCTCTATCGTTTCCTCCTCGTCCCAACACACCGGACATAAAGTCGGATTATCAAGTCCTCTGTAAAAAAGCTCTGCTCTTACGGGAAGAGATCGTCTTAAAATTCTCCAGAGGAAAAAATGAAACTTTGGTTGAATTTCGATTTCCCAGATGTCTTTCCAAACTTTTGAATCCACCACATCAACAAGTTCATATTGCGGGTCCTCGACTATAATATCTTTCGCAACTCCATATCCCGAATGCACTGAGTATTCACTAGAGCCCGTTAGTTGCCAAATTATTTTATCTATTGTTTCTCACTTAGGAATTGGAATGGAAAGAATTTGGTTGACTGAGTCTTTTCTGAATAAACTATTAAGTTTGATTTGGTCCCAGTTGCCATTATCAATAAATCCTGCCACGGAGAATGGAATATCCATAATTGACTCCTTCATTTCTAATATGGGAGCAACAAATTTTTATATGTTGTTGTCTGAGTTTATTATATGTTGTTGACTACTAATTGTTACAGACATAGAAATCAAAAACAAAAAATTAACCCTTAATTTTTATAGGAGAAGAAGCAGAGACTAGAAGAGGCAGTACGGTTGAGAAGAAGCAAATTCTTAGAAGATGCAGGGTTTAGTGACTGAATGTGAAAATATGATTGGAGAGTATTGTGAGGAAGAATGGCTGAGAGGTATTATGTAGAGAGGAGGTCCAAAAATTTATCTCATTTCGTCACAAATGCAATCAGGACAGCCAATAATGGCGTGCCATGTCACAAAAAATCTCCATTATCATTGACGATAAACATGCTAGCTTTTTTGGCTACTGCTATTGGGGAAACAATCCAAATTCCAAGGCATCAGGATTCCCACGCCTCTGAATCTCGTGACTGATTGCTAAAGATTCCTGACTAAAGCATGGAAATCGCCAAATATAATGGCAACTTTCCCTCTGACACAACCAGCTGGAAAATCGTCATTATATTTGGCAATTTTACCTCTGACAACAGTAGGTAAATCGCCAAATATAATGCCGATTTTGATGCTGGTGGTGTCAGGAGGTGACGTGGATGACATATCGCCAATCTTTTTGGCGATAAAAGATGATCTCCAATATGTTTGGCGATGTCTGTGCCCAGTCAGGTAAATCAACCCTATATCGGGAATTGCCCGACCCAGTCCTATTTTGGGAATTATTTTTGGGGATAACCCCATTTCTGGAAAAATCTTTGTTGCAATGTCTTGTACAAGTGTATTACTAAGATCTTGGCTGAAAGATTATTTGTTCACCTGCCTGATGTGATTAGTTCTACACAATCAGTTTTGTAAAAAGGGGAAGTATAAGTGATAATATCTTGATGGCACACACACGAATTGGTTAATGAATATCCCCTTAAAGATATCCCCCCCCCATGTGCTTTAAAGTCAATCTGTGTAAAGCGTTTGAGTCAGTTGATTTGGTGTATGTGATCACTGTTATGGAGGCTATGGGATTCCCTAGAGGGTTCCTTGTTTGGATTAGAGGATGTCTTGATAGTGTGATGATAAGTATAGACCTAAACGGGGTTCTATTGGGTATTTTAAAGGAAAAAATTGTCTGAGACAGGGTGGTCCCTTGTCTCCAGCCTTGTTTCTCATCTCAATGGAGCTTTTGCACTGTTAGTTTGTTCGAGCTGCTAGAGACATGAAGATATCATTCAATCCAAAATGCAAGAAATTGAAAAAAGTTAAACTCTGTTTCACTGATCACTTAATGGTATTCACAAATGGTACTCAAACTGGAGTTATAGAGATTAAGGATGTCTTGCGGGATTTCTATCTCCTTTCTGGAGTTTAGCGAAATCCTGAGAAGACAATTTTTTTCTGCAAAGTGGTAACTTAAGAGACAAGGGGACAAATGTGTAAGTCTTCTAGTTTTAATGTTGGTTCTCTGCCTGCGAGATATTTGGGGACACCTCTAGTATCAAGTAAGATTCAAGCCAAAGAGTGTGATGTGTTGATAGCAAAAATTACTGCAAGAATCTGTGGATGAAAGGTAAACACCCTATCTTATGCCGGTAGAATTCAGCTCATGCGGACTGTTCTTATGTCTATGAGTCAATTTTGGATTACTATATTCTTTTTGCCTAAGTCGGGTGGAGAATTTGTGTGGTAACTTCCTCTGAAATGTGAAAGATGGAGGTCAGAAAAGAGCTAAAATAGCTTCACTACAACAAAATGAGAAAATAGAGAGGAACTCCTTGTCGGGGGCTGTCCAAACATAGGTGGAGGCTATAGGCCTCAAACAAAATTGGTCGAGAGCCATTTTATCGGGGGGAGGGCCCCTCACAATAATTTAATATTGTTTGGGCCATGACCCCCAACCATTTACGGTCAGTTGGGTGAACCAAAGGAATAACCCAAAATATTGTGAAGGGTTATTTCGTCGGGGGGCCTTGCCCTTGACTACGCTCGAGACTTGTTAGGGGCAAGGGCCACGACCAAACGGGCCCCCACAATTATGTCAATGCCCATGACCAAACGCCCCCCCCCCAACACACGCACAATTAATGTTAGGGGTCATCGTTTGGTGGGGGCCTTGCCCCAGACAAAGCCCAAGCGTAGTCAGTGGCAAGGCCCGGACCAAATGGCCCCAGACAATATATTGTTTGGGGTCATTTTGTTAGGGGTCGAATCTAGACAATGTTTGTTTATTGTCGAGGGCAGATCCCGACCATTTTTAGCCCCCGACAATGAAGTCCGAATTGCTATAGAAGCTCTACCTTTTTTGTTCATTTTTTCATTTCATTCTCTCTTCAATATCTAAATCCTCTCAAAATTTTCTCTATTCTCTTCCACTATAATCTCTCCCCCAACCACCGCTGATGTCCTCCTCCTCCTCCATTGAGCTTCGTCGCTAGTCACCTCCCTCCTCCCCCAACCGCCACCTATCTCCTCCCTCCTTCCCACCACCGACGATCTCCTCCCTTCTCCCTCAACCTCCGTCGCGGCCACCTCCCCCACCCCTTGATTAACCGCCGCATAAATTATTTTGAGAATAATAAAAAACAATTAATTATTTTAGTATTAAATACAAAAATAAAGGTGCAATTAGTTATTTTAGAATATTATTATATTTTTTTAGGAACAAATAAGGGTGCAATTGCTGATTATCACAATTATGCTAATTAACAATTTCACGTGTCAGATTGGCAAACGCGAATGAATATTGTCGGGGGATGAATCCTGACCAAAATTTGTTAGGGTTCAGCCCCCGACCATTTCTCCCTCGACTAAACTATAAATTTGACCAGTTATTCATGGTTGAACCGAGTTGTTTTATTGTTAGGGGCCTTGCCTCTGACTATTCGATCCCTGACGAAAATGGCCAGGGGCCCCACTAGTAATCTTTAATCACATACTATTTGGTCATGGGGCAAATAAAAAATAGGGGAAGGGGGGAGGGATTGGCCCCTCACCATGTTTTAATGGTAAGCGGCTGCCCCCTATTTTGTTCCAGCCCCTAACTATCTACACTTTTTGTTGTAGTTTGGTCGAAAGTTACTTCTCCTAAATCTAAAGGAGGTTTGGGTATACGTGATTTAATTTGTTGGAATATTAGTTGTGTGATTCGCCATTTATGGAACCTCCTAATGAAAGCAGGTTCCACTTGGGTAGCATGGATTCAGTTATACAAGTTAAAACGATTTTATATATGGTCCTGCATTAGCAGACCCTATCACTCTTCGTTTTGGAGATCCATTCTGAAAGTAAGAAAGGCTGCATCAAACTTCATAATTATTGATACAGATGTACAACCACTTTGGCGAGGGGAAGGGATGGCTAGGTACTCTGTCTCTCGAGTTTGTGATACGTTTCAAATCAGGAACTCCATTGTTATATGGGCCGATCTAATATGACGTTCTCCAAGTATACCAAAGCACACTATGATCTCTTGGTTAGCTATAAAGGAAAAGCTGATTACGATATAGAGAATCTCAAAATGGGGTATGGCAACAGATATTTCATGCCTCCTTTGTGATAATTGGATGGTCAATATCAATCACATTATGATTCAATGCTTTTACACTACTCAGGTTAGATCTTTAACAGGTATCAATGCTTTTTCACGCAAGCAGAAATGGCCGGGTTCGAACTCCCTAGGAGGAACTTAACCCCTGTGCCAAGTTCGGATTCCTCAGGGTGGATTCTAGCTCATCAGCGTTCGGGTTCCCCCAGGCGGAACCCAACCTCGTTGAGTTCAGTTTTCCCCAGGGCGGAATCTAGCTCATCAGTGTTCGGGTTCCCCAAGGCGGAACCCAACATTCCCTCCAACTTCGGGTTCCTCTAGGCGGAACCCAACTCTTCGTTGAATTCAGTTTTCCCCACGGGCGGAATCTACTTCATCAGCGTTCGGGTTCCCCAAGGCGGAACCCAACACCTCGTTGAGTTCAGTTTTCCCCAGGGCGGAATCTAGCTCATCAGTGTTCGGGTTCCCAAGGCGGAACCCAACATTCCCTCCAACTTCGGGTTCCCCAAGGCGGAACCCAACACCTCGTTGAGTTCAGTTTTCCCCAGGGCGGAACCCAACACTTCGTTGTCCAGTTTTCCCTAAGGGGAAATCTATCTCAGTAATCATGCGAATTTCACGCAAACAAAACAAAAAGAGAGAAGAAAAAGGGGATGACAATTGGATAACAATGGCATTTCATTTCTCATCCTGACATGGCGGATTGATACGTTTGTTACAAAGGACAGGGAGCCGAAAAGAAGAGCAAATTTACAAGACATGGAATTACTCGCGCCCGCCTGATGATCCCATTTTTTCTGCCCGGGACCTCTCAGCCCGAGCCTTCTTCTTCAGCTCCTTGTGCCGGAGAGTCACCTCGGAGTGCGCCTCGAGCAACAGCTCCTTGCGACGGTCCGAGGAGAGCACTTGAGAATCAGCGGACTCCTCCTTAAACTCCTGCGCCATCAACCGCCGGGACGCAGAGCGAAACATCTGCTCCTGGTTCCAGGAACAATCGATGTTCCCCCGTTGGAGTTCATGGCGGACGGCAGTGAGGGTGTTGTCAAGAGCGCCCTGCACCCGGTCGCCTAACTCCGCTTCAGCCTTCTCAGCGACCGCCTTCTCAACGTCCGCCCTCAGCGCCTGAAGGGTCTCCTCTGTCTCTTTCAAAACAAGGCCGCGGCTCTCCAGGTCCCTTGTCTTGGCCCCCAGATCCTCGGCCATGACCGCCCTGTCGGTCTCTAAGAGGACCACCTGCTCCTTCAGGGCGTCCTTATCCGCCTCCTCCTGGGACAGGGCCGCCTCCACCTCGTAGCGCTTCTGCTGCTCCGCCTGTAAGTCCAACATGTGTTCAGTGGCTTGGTTAGCGTGCGCAACACGGATCAAATCCAATTCATAAGAGGTAGTTACCAGAAGCCGGGCCGCCTCCTCGTCCATTTCCTTTTTTGCCCTGGAATACTTGGCTTTCCATTGCTGAGTGGCGGCCCGAGCTTCCCGCAGTTGGCCTTCCAGCTCCTCAGCACCTTGGGGCCGCTCGGCCCTAAGCGCATTATCCGCCGAAAGCAGTGCGCCGGCGGTTCCCAAAAGCTGCAAACACAAGCAATCCAAAAATTACTTACAAAAAAAATAGCAGGACAAAACTAGTGTATGACATCGCAAAGGGATCTTACCCTGGCTCCAATCGCCATTTGCTCCATCGCCATACTGCGAACCCCCTCCTCCGACCGGGGGTGGTCGATGTCCCAGTCGGCCGCCAGTTGGAGAGCGGCTCGCGTGAGAATCTCATTGCCGCTTAGGGTGGGCTGCATCGCCGGAAGGCGGGCGGAGCTGTACTCCCCAGAAGAAGCCTGGGGTTTCGAAGAGCTCTCCGACCGTTTTCTCTTCCCGGAATCTTTCTTGGCTAACGTCTTACGGCGCTTTGCCTTATCCTTCGGCGATGGCGAACTCCTGGCCGGCTCGGTTCGTTTCTCCAGGCGATCCTTATCCGCTTTCTCTTTTTCTGGGTGGGCGGTTCGTGCGCTTCGCGTTCCCTCCTGCTGATCCGCCACCGGAGTTTCAGGTTGCGGCTGAGTATCAGCAGACGCTCCCCGCATCCTGGCATTCAGCAGCGCCGCGAAGATGGAGTTCTCTGCACCAAGTCAAAACAAGCAAACATGTTAGGCATTTGAGAAAGAATAAGACTGGATACACACTAAGGGCGCCCAACTACAGAGGCATCGCTCTCAAAATTGTCCGCTCACCACCGCCGCCTAGCCAGGCCTTCAGGACGGTCCGGCCCTCTTCTTCAGGTTGTAATTCCAGGTGTTCACCCAGTTCACAATGGCAGCATCATTCTCCTGAAGGAGGCCGGGGTTATTGAACACCTCGATGGCCCCATAAGACCATGTGGGTCGAAGGCGCTCCGCCCAGAACACATCCTCCGGCGAATCAGCTTTCACAAAGAAAAAGCTGTGCCACCACACGGAGTCCGCCTTGATGGCACCATAAACTCCGCTCCCTGAGTGCGCCATCCTCTTTGAGAAAGTAATACCATTTTGGTTAATCTTGGCTCTGTAGAGATGGCGGAATACTCGGGCGCTGGGAGCGACATTCCTCTTCACACATGACACCTGAAACGCTGCCATGACTGCCCAGGCGTGGGGTTGGAGAGCTCCCAAGGACGCTCCTAGCAGATCCAAGACATCCAGCTCCCAAGGATCCAGAGGGAAACGGAGACCGTACATAAGCGCCTCCACCCAAACGCCCATCCATCCGGGCGGACAGTTTCCGATTGAGCAAAGTCGGGCAGGGGCAACGTACGAGAAGCGCTGGGGCATGTCACAATCGTTCAAAACTTTCGCCAGGGCGTTCGTCTTGACATATGGAAAGTATCCCGGACCGAACACTTCCCGGCAGTCTGCGGGAGACCCCTCCCACATCTGCTCCCAAGTTCTGATCCTGTACCCATACTTCTCCACAGCCCCGGTGTCAAGATCAAAACCCCAAGACTCCTTGGTGAATCCGGCTTGCCACGACGCGAACCGGCGAACAATGTTTGAGTTGGGTTTCTTGAACCTGGCTTCTGCCTGACGGCGGAGCTGCTCCGCCGAAGGGGAAGGCAGCGGATCAGCATCCTCAGTGAAGGTGTACTCCATGTCAAAGTCGGCGTACGGGTTGAAGACTATGTCGGAATCCTCCGGATAAGGCATCTGCCCTTTGAGTTTGGGATCCGCTGCATCCGACCCTTCCTCATCAAACTTTTCTTCCCTGACAGGCTCGGGGGACAGAGGCGGACTCGAGTGACGAGACGGAGATGACGATGACGAAGATGAGGACGACGCATCCCCCCCGTTCCTCTCCTCCCTTCATCATAACCTCCTACAACAGAAGGACAAGGGGCACAAATCAGAAGAGGAGGAGGAACGAACACCAGGGGGCGAGCGGATACCGGAGCCGTGCTTGTCCCGTCCTCTTGGGACGGGCGGGCGGCAGAGCGTCGACGTTCCCGCATGCCTCTCAACACTCTCTCTAAAAGGTCATAATCCACGGAGGATGATGACCCACTAGACGACATCTCACACGCAAGCAGAAATGCGAAAGAAAAAAAAAACAAATGGGCGGACACAAAAGAAATTGATTGAATGAAAGAATATTCAAAGAAACCTACTTGCTTCGGCGGAGGAAGACGACTCAGAATCAGAAGGCATCTTTGATGAATGTTTTGGAAGAAGGCGGACAAGCTCAAAGAGTTGTAAGGACAAGGCGGACAAGCTCAAGAAAATTGGTTAGGGCGGAAGCTCTCAAGGATTTAGTTGACAAGCTGAAGTGCCGAAATGAAGGGGGGAGAACCTCTATTTATACAAGTGACGTGGTTTAGCGAAACGTCGCCAAATATAATCGTGCCACGTGTCCCCCAGGCAGTGGGCGAATAGGCTAGTAGCCTGCACAAAGGGTGGGACGCATGCAAGTTCACCTCAAAAGAAGAGCCCCCCCCCCCCCCCGTTTCGGCCACCGGTAACAGCATCGGTGACAAGCTAGAACTCAAGCCCCCCATTGGCCAGGGCGGTCCTTCACTGCAAGGTGTTGGAAGCAGTTCCATAATATCGCCTCGAGCCTCTTACGGCCTCGAGACCATACTGGGGGCAATTGATGGGCCCTTGAGTCGTATCCGCCCTCGTACATGATGAGGGCGGTCCATCACTCCAAGGCATTCGAAGCAGTTCCATAGTATCGCCTCGAGCCTCTCGCGGCCTCAAGACCATACTGGGGGCAATTGATAGGCCCAAGTTGAATCCGCCCTCGAACATGGTCAGGGCGGTCGAGTATCTCCAGGGCGGTCCTCTGTCCGCCTCAGCCAAAGGATCACCTGTCATAGCTACAGTTGGCCACCGCCCATTACTGTTGACGGTGACTCGCTGCGGCCCACCCAGAGCAGGACACGTGGACCCTGCCAGACCAATGGGACCTATAAATAACAGGGTCCCCCATTCAGAAGAGGGACAGACTTGGGACCATACGCCTGATACTACAAGCTTTCACGCTGTACGCTAAAGGCTATCGGTTCCGCCCACACAAAAGGGCTCTCGCCCGGTACTTCTCTGTAACCCATTCTCCCTACATTATCCTCATACTTGTCACCTTGCATGTACTAACCCCTTGCACATCCACCCTGCAAGGTACCATCCGCCGAGACACTCCGAGGACGGATTCATTGCCTCAACCTCCAAAGAACCACAGTATTGATCCACCGGTCCAACTGGGCGGATCAGAACTCCATTGTTATATGGGCCGATCTAATATGACGTTCTCCAAGTATACCAAAGCACACTATGATCTCTTGGTTAGCTATAAAGGAAAAGCTGATTACGATATAGAGAATCTCAAAATGGGGTATGGCAACAGATATTTCATGCCTCCTTTGTGATAATTGGATGGTCAATATCAATCACATTATGATTCAATGCTTTTACACTACTCAGGTTAGATCTTTAACAGGTATCAAGACTGAAACCGACTGGGAGAAAGAAGTTGAAACCTATGTTGTTGCTTTCCCTGGGGGTTCTGGCAATTCTAGAAGAATTCGTATGATTTGGGGAGCTGCCATCAACTACATTTGGTACGACTGATGTAACAGAAATGTTGGATCAGAGTCGAGAAGTCCAAAGGCCTTAGTTGAAATTAGTCATTTTGATTGTGATCACAAAATGTAAATCTGTTTGTTTTTTTATGCAGCTCTTTCCATCGACTATTATTGCTCTAGTCCTTGAAAAAATTGAGAAGAAGTAGGCACCATCTTTGTAATGGAGATGCTGAATCGAGATTGTTTGAGAACTAGAGTTAGATGATTGTTGATTTGGCAATGATGCTTAAGCATCCTAGAAACGATAAAGTCTCATCAAATATTTCTGAGTTGTATTGTCTTGTACGCTCGGGTATGTTTGTTTTACATTTTAGGGACCCGCCTAATTTGGTTGCATTGATGAATAAAATCTAATTATTCATAAAAAAGTTATGAAAAAAATTTTGGGTCATAACTGGCCCGTTTGAACTAGTAGAACCGGGATAACAAAACTGATATTCTTAGGTATAGTTCATAGTCATCATAGTTCGATGAGGTAAGGGTCCTGCGTTGATAGGATATGATTATCACTTGAGGAATTATAACTTGATTGAGAATGGATATGGGGGGTTGCATGAAATTGGAGTAATTGATCTTAAGGGGTCGTTTGTTGCCAAGATTTGGATCGGAGAGAATTGAAATAGTTAGAGAACTAGAATAGCTAGAGAATTGAGGATTCTTGTCTATTTTGAAAATAGATCGTTTGGACGAGTGAATTATGGAGATTCTTGGATTAAAAAAATAAAAAAGATTAAAACAAACAAAATTAAGTAATTTGACAAATACCAAATTACCCCAACTTATTCCCCACTTCCGCCTTAAAAAAAGTTATTTTTGACAAATCACCATCAATTCACCCTAGAATCTGCACATTCCCTCCTTAACAGTGAAAATTCAGAGAGGGTCTGAATTCTCTGGAGGGCCCACCCTGAGAATTCAATTCTAGTCAATTCTCTCTTTTTTTGCAAAACAAACAATACATTTCACTCAAATCTCCAACCCATAGAATTGGGACCCAATTCTAGGCAATTCACCCACCCCAATTCTAGGGAACAAACAACCCCTAAGGGTTTGTCATAACCAAATTATTAGGTTTAGATGAGGGGTATTGAAGTGTAACAAAAAAAAAGGAGGAAATGAAAATAATAATAAAAACATGTCCAATGGGCAGCTATTTTACTTGAGAAATCATAATGCTGAAAAGATTCCATTTCAGATAAAAAAAAGGAATAGTGACCGGCCAGCAGGCCAGCATTGTGAATGGGTTATATCATTGGCTCGTCAGTGTTGACTTCAACACAGGGACACATTCCAAAACATATATATATGGCAAGCGCTCCGGTGCCCACAGGGTATCGGTACCCTAGCGCTCTAAATTCACATTTTTAAATGGTTAAAATTTAAATAATGAATTCTAAATCCATTGTAATAAATCATGAGCACTAGTGAATAATGCTTACTCCCTAAACACTGAATTCTGACCCTCAAATACTACTTCATAAGCTCAAATCCTAAATCGTACGTAAAACTCTAACTTTTGACCAAAAGTTCAAATTAAAATATCATAAACCCCAAAATAAACTCAAAACCTCAAACACTATATCCTAAACCCTGAACACTAAACTAAGACTCTCAAACTTTAAAATTCAAACATAAATGTAATGAAATTTAGTGATAGGGTATCGGTACCTGTGGGTACCGGAGCGTTGACCATATATATAATTATATATATATATATATATATATATATATATATTAATTAATCTTATGTTTGACATTTTATGTTCTTTATATAGTTCATTTATTTAGAGGGTATTGATCAGTTGAAGTTAATAATTAATATGATCCCTCCCAAGAGAAGAGGTTTCTATTTTATTTTATGCAAATGATAATAATACTGATACCTACTAAGTATGTGGATCAATTGAACTATCTCAATCTTGACATCATCTATTTAATTATAAGTATATATATAATTAATTAATATTCACAAAAATGTCAAATTATTAATTTGTAGAATTTGTGTCCAGTTTCATGTCCCTGTCACAGAAGAATTTCTCAAAGAAACATTAATATAGAACACCACCCACCAACAACAACAAGAAGATGATGCTAATGATGATTATGAAAGGAAAGCTGTAACATATGTTTCAGAGCTCACAGCACTTATAAATACACACAACACTCTACACTCGTATTCCATCAAACCTAAAGTATATATCAACCCTTTTCTCTGAGTAGTATTATAATAATGGCAGCTCCCAAAGCTTTCCTTATGTTCTTCCTTATGATCCAAGTAATTTCAGCACAACTAACACCCAACTTTTACCAAAAAATATGCCCAGAAGCTTTGCCCACTATAAAAAGGGTAGTAAGCAAGGCTATCAGAGATGAACCTCGAATGGGCGCATCATTGCTTCGTTTGCACTTCCATGACTGCTTCGTCAATGTACGTAGCCACTCCACGATCATAATGTGTTTTCATTTTTATTAATATAGCATATACTTATACAATATTATTGTTATATTTGAATTCAGGGTGTGACGGGTCCATTCTCCTGGACGACACGTCAAGCTTTACAGGGGAGAAAACTGCGGCTCCGAACCTGAACTCGGTTAGAGGGTTTGAGGTTGTTGATAAAATCAAGTCTGCAGTTGACAAAGCATGCAACGCCAGTGTTGTCTCATGCGCCGACATCTTAGCTGTTGCTTCTCGCGATTCTGTCTCTTTCGTAAGTATCCGAGAGGGAGGGACCCACATGCATTCTATAGTAATATATATAATTACAATAACAACAAATGACAAACGTGGATGCATGCATGGTTTCAATATTTTTAATATTTACATTTACGTGTATGTAGTTGGGTGGCCCACAGTTCTGGTACCAAGTACCAGTAGGAAGAAGAGACGGCAGGACAGCCAGCATCTTCGCCGCAAACAACAACCTCCCGCCGCCATTCTTCAGCTTCTCACAACTCCTCTCCAGCTTCCAATCACAAGGACTTGACCTCACTGACTTGGTCGCGCTCTCCGGTGCCCACACCATCGGCCTAGCTCGCTGCACCACTTTCCGAGCCCGCATCTACAATGACACCAACATCCACCCAAGGTTAGCCGCCACTTTACAACGAACCTGCCCTCCAACTGGCGGCGACAACAACCTTAAGCCACTTGATCAAACTCCGGCGTGGTTCAATACCGACTACTACAATGCCCTAGTAAGGAACAGCGGGCTTCTACACTCTGACCAGGAGCTTTTTGGAACGGGGAACAGTGCCAGCGACAGGCTAGTGATGACCTACATCACTAATCCTTTCAAGTTTGCGGCGGATTTTGCGGCGTCGATGGTTAAGATGGGGAATATTCAAGTTGTTACTGGGACTGATGGTGAGGTCAGGAAGAACTGTCGCGTTATCAATTAAATTGATCCATGGAGATTACTTATATTTCATGTCTTGTGTGTGTCTTGTTATTTAATTTTTTTTTTTTATTTCTCCATGGATTGAGTTTTTTATCTTCTTCTTAATCTCGGCATTCAAAATAATGATCGTCATTATTGGATTTTGTTTATGTAAAGTGATTGGATTTGGATACGTCATTTTGTTGACCTTCCATTTCTCATGTAATATGAATTCTACTTCATTTTTACTTTTTGTGTTGGAACTGAAGTGATTGATTGGATGAATTTTGGTCATCCCGAATATTATGAGATGGGCACGTAGGTTGATCCTAGACATCCACTCAAAACTAACATTGTTTCCCACTCTTATGTAGGTGTACTGGCCAATGAGGCTAGCTTTCACCCTTATGTTATGTGATGTTGTGTTGTGATTGTAATCATGAGATGATGTATTGTGGTTGGAATTGTGGAATGTTGAAAATGGTTGTGAAATTCATAAATAATGGTTTGGAATGAGGAAATTGAGGATTGTGGAAGTGGTGATGGAATTGTGGAATGAGGAATTTGTTGAGTTGTCGAATGGTTCGGTCTTTGAGTTTTAACATAACCATTGCAAACTGATTGGGCTGAGAAAGAAAAGGTTGTCATTTTTATTAGATGTACAGAAAAAGAATTGCGAGTCAAGCTTCAAACAGAAGAGTAATTCATGTTATTAGGAAAGATTTTTGAATCCCCTTATTTCCAAGTATTTCTTTGAAGTAGCAGCAGCTGACATTGTTTTCTCGTCTGTTATTAAGAAATTAGCTGGGAAAGATACCATTTTTTGTTTATGTTGATAACAAGTTATCAAGTACAGTTAACTAGTTAACAAGTAGGTAGTTCATAAGCATATATAACACCGGTGGTTGTTTCCATTTGTTTCGAATGATTTAAGGCGTAATACCTTCAAATGTCACCAACTTTTTAGTTATTACCAGAATAGACATCACTTTTGATAATGTTTCACTGCGTCACAACTTTTGACTATTATTTTCGAAAATGACACGCCGTTAGTTTTCACTGTTTTGGAGCTGATGTGACATGACGATTTACCTATGTGGCATGATGGTGTTAGATGATTGTACCTAACATCCAAAATAATATCCAACAAAGCTTTTTTTTTAATAATTCATTGCAATAGAAAAATAATAATTAATAACTAAAAAATAAACTCAAATAAATTAAAATTGAGTTGCCACCTCAGACATTCGCCCTCCTCCCGTTCATCTCCCCACTGTCTGTCGTCGGACCGCCCAACCACCACCACTTCTTCGTCCCTTCCTGCCCAACCGACACCCACTAAAACCAAATGAACCCCCATCTCCGTTTCCCCTGTTCGTCGACCCTCTCTTCTTCATCTGACAATTGACACCCCCGTATTCTCTGTTTTCCCTTGTTCATCGACCCTCTCTTCTCCATCAGACAATCATTAAACCAAACGACAACCCCATCGTCCACCTTCCCTTTCCTGGAATCAATTACAACAAACCCATCAGATTGTTGGAATCATTTTTTGTAGGTCGTATCGATTTGAGGATGGCAGAGGAGGAGGAGAGGGAGCCACGACCGTATCCGCGGCGGATCTCTCAAATTGAATCCTCCCTGACCTAGATCTCCACAGAATTGGAGAGCAAAGCACCGAATCAGCGTCTGATTTGAAATCATCATCGCTTCTAAATCTGTAATCAAAATCCGATTCAGTCGATTCCACGCTCTTAATAGGCAGCAACAGCGACTTATCCATCCTCGCAAACCTCTAATTCTCTCCTCCTCCTTCTCTGTCATCCTCATCATCATCAGCCACCACCCCCTATTAAGAAAATATGTACTGACTCGTCCACGTCTCCAACTTCGTACTCACTCCAAAAAACAACTTTCCGATACATAGTTCTGAGCCGCGTCGAATTTACTACCATTATCCACTTACGAAACATCTTCGACGGCGGCTGAACAGGCTACAGGAGACGGTGAAGTCGACAAAGACGAGGTGGAGGAACTCCCATCCGCCAGTGCCAATGAAGTCTAGAATGATTGGGGAGGGAAAGTGAAAGAGAACAATGTGAGAGACTCTCTTTTTAAAAATTATTTAATTTTTCTTTATATATTTTTATATAAATTTAAAAAATATTGATGTGACACTTTTATATCATTTATTCTGGTAATTATTTGCCACATCACATGACACATACTCATTTTAGATACCACATAGGTTACTTTGTCTAATCACACTAACGGAAACTAACGGCGTGTCATTTTCGAAAATAGGAGGCAAAGGTTGTGACGCACTGAAACATTATTAAAAGTGACATCTATTCTGGTAATATATAACCAAAAAGTTGGTGACACTTGGGGGTATTAGGCCATGATTTAATTATTTTTTTTTAAGTTCAGAAGTAAATGCTCCTCCTAACTACGTTGTTTCAACATTATCTCCCATCTCTGGTAGTCCTTTTGTTTCATTTATTAATGTCTGAAACATGTCAATTGCACGTTTAAACATTGTGTAATTCCCAACTAATCTATTCATCTGTGTTAAGCTCATAGCTGACATAGTTTGCATCCTCGTTATTATCATTGTTTGTCTAAACAAGATACCTTCAACGAGAAATTCGAACTCAAACCTCATCCTCACAATTCGTGTCCACCGTTTGAATATGTAATGGATGGGGATATCTTTGAACTTCAACTGTCCAATGTTACAATATAAACAATCAAGGGATATCATCAGGTGCCGACACCACCATCCACAAGTATCGAACATCTTGCATGTACACCAGAACATAAGGTTGTCCTCATTGATGAGTAGTGACCTTTCGTTTAGTCGTGTGTTGTCGTCCGCCCACTTGTATATCTTGAATGCCATTCCCATGTCATTGTCGTTTACTTCATCTCTACTCAACACATAAGCAGAAGACGCAATGCATTTTTCTTGTATTGTTGCAAAAATCTCGGAAGTATATAACCATGCAACTTTTTCCATCATAGGTGAACTGATTCTAATATTCGGTTATCTATCCTTCATAATAAACTCGATCCACTTAGATTTTTCCCTTTTATTCTCAATCGTACGATTGTACTGTGTGAAGAAGATGCATAAATGGACACTTATTTTACAATTATTAATCAAATTAAATTTCAAGTTATCTTGTTGATGGGCCCAGCCCGACAAAGACCTAAGGCCCACGCGACGGCCCATGAGGCGACCCACATGGCGGCCCGAACACAGTGGCTAGGGCAGGGGGTCCGGGCCCAGGCGGTAAATCAGATGGGCCGAACAGGCAGGCCCAGAAGGTGGGGTGAGGCCCAAAGCGACGGCCCAGCTCGGCGGCCTCCTAGGGTTACTCGGCGACACTTAGGTTTCCAAGACAGAGCGGACACGTGTCAACATCCTACGGGAGCTACAAACGAGTGGCTAAGATTCAGCCTTGGCGGCCAAGGCAGGGGTACTATAAATACCCCCGTACACCCAATTAACCAGGGGACAACACTTTTACCCAGCGGACAAACGCTCCGCGGTACGTTACTCTCCTTCCTATCCCATTCCTTAAACTGATCGCCTCCCCTCTTCCTTGAACTGACTACCTCTCATACTACTTACGAGGTACAACACTCCGCGAGGACCAACAAGCTTGGGCCTTCCTCATTGGACCAGGCGACCAGGCGACCAGGCAGGAACAATTGGCGCACCAGATAGGGGACGGTCAGGCGACTTCTTAAGGCGAATGGCTTCATCAGCGATTCCCCCTTCAATTGGCGAGGATGGCGAAAGAGGAGGTGAAGTAACACCTGTCAAGCATGTCAACCCAGGCTCGCGAGCAAGCCCAAACCTCATCAGAAACATGGAGCGCGAACTCGAAGGCGACTCAGAATCCCAGAGTACTATCCCGGCTGGCGACGCCTATGAACTGTTGGAGCAGCGATTTCGGTCCCTTGAGCAACAGAATGCTGAACTTACGCAGATGTTGAAGACGGTGATCGCTCAGCAAGCTCAAGCCCTCAGGACCAACACTCAGGACAGGCAGTCGCCACAGGACTCCCATTTGGAAGCATTGCAGCAATTCCTCCCTGCTACTCAAATCTCCCCTGCACAAATGGCGGTTCGCCAACCTCTGTCCAGGGCGATACTCGCCGAGCCGCTGCCTAAGGGGTTGGTTCCTCCCAACCTAGATAGATATGTAGGTACTGGCGACCCGGACGAGCACTTGCAAGCCTTCCAGATCGCTATGCAAATGCAGCAGGCTGGCGATGCCGCATATTGCAGAGCTTTTCCGGCGACATTGGGAGGGCGAGCCAGGGAGTGGTACATGAATCTACCAGAGGGCATCATAACATCATGGGAAGGTTTCGCGAGGATCTTCTCACAGAAGTATGAGTGCAAGAAAACAAGGACGGTCCCGTTGCAAGCGTTGGTGAGCTTGAGGCAAAAGCCGAACCAGTCGCTGAAGGAGTTCTTTGACGAATGGACTGGGGTCGTCCAATCCATCAAGAGGGTAGATCATGAAATCGCTGCGGCAAGTTTGTTCCAGTCGACTCACAACAGCAGGCTGAGGGAGTCGCTGCTACAGGTGGCTCCGAAGTCGCTGTCCGACTTGGAAACCAGAGTACACAAAATTATTTTGATTGAGGAACAGTTAGCAGAACCTTTATGTGGAGCGGCAAAGATGGAAGAAAAGCCCGTCACAGGGAACAAGCAGGCCAAAGGGCAGCCCTCCGAGACACGGCCATACGGGAGGTATCGCCCAGGGGAGCAAAGGCGTTACCAAGAGAGAGGATACCCGGGGGAGCAAAGGGGTTATCAGGAGAAAGGATACCAAGAAGAAAGGACTGACTATACACCCCTCTCAGAATCGCGAAGAAAGATCCTGCTGTATATGCAGCATAAGGGGCATCCCATCAACTGGCCGGGGCCAATGTTCACCTCGCCGGATCAGCGAAGTCGCCAAAAGTTTTGCGATTTCCATGACTCGCATGGGCATACCACTGAAGACTGCAGGGAGTTGAAAAATGAAATTGAAAGGTGGATAAACGAAGGACGTCTCAGGGATTTCATTGTCAGCTCAAAGCGGAAAAACAAGCCGCAAGAAGATAATCGCCGTGAACAAGGAGAATCACAAGACAAGAAGGGTGACGTCTTCGCCCGACTTAAGGAGCCCATGGGCAATGAAGATAGCAACAAAAAGCTTCGACCTGAGGTAAAACACGTTTATCAAACCATTTTCGGTGGGGAAAGTTGCCCGACAAAGAAAGTCAAAAAGGAAGAAACAAAGGAGGTGATGATGATAGACCAAGTCGGTCGCCCAACGTTGGGATTCTCGGAAGAAGACATGGCCAGAGTAGGAGGCCCGAGTTTGGAAGCGATGGTGATTCAAGTAATCACACACAATAGCCGAGTGGAGCGAGTGATGGTTGACGAAGGGAGCTCTGCGGACATTATTTTCTGGGAGCTGTACAAAAAGATGAACCTGCCAGCTAGCTTGCTCAGGCAGACAAAAACTACCATATCAGGATTTTCAGGGCACACAGTTCCCATCAAGGGTATAGCCACGATGGCGATAACCATTGGGGATGGAGACGTGCAGGTCACCCGATCCATCGACTTCCATGTTATGGATTGTCAGTCCACGTACAACATGATCCTAGGGCGGCCTGCACTCGCCGCCTTTCAAGCGATCTCCTCCCCAGTACACCAAGTGCTAAAATTCGCCACTAACGAAGGGATAGGTTTTGCCTGGGGACACCCGGACATCGCCAGAAGGTGTTATAGGCGGCGACTAAAAGCACGTGCCTCACCATAAGCGTGGAGGCGGAGAATGAGAGAGAAAGAGTCGTACCAGCAGAATCGGACGTCCCAATACCGCTGTTTGAAGAAGACGAAAGCAAGACAGTTCGAGTTTCGTCCTACCTGAGCGATAACAAGAAACAGGAGTTGGTCAAGTTGCTCCGAGAGTTCTCGCACCTGTTCGCATGGTCACCAAGTGACATGCCAGGAATTGCTCCAGACATCATCAAACACTCTCTAGCGATCGAGCCCGGGAGTCGCCCAGTCCAGCAAAAGCGGCGGAACATATGCAGAGAAAGGCAGCAAGCGGTGGCAAACGAAGTGGAAAAACTTTTGAAGGCAGGGTTTATCAAAGAGGTACAGTACCCTGAGTGGTTGGCTAATGTAGTTCTTGTCAAGAAATCGTCAGGAGCATGGCGAATGTGTGTCGACTTCACCAACCTTAACGATGCTTGCCCAAGGATCCGTATCCCTTGCCCAACATAGAGCAACTGGTAGACGCAACGGCGAATAATGAAATGCTGTCCTTTCTGGATATGTTCTCAGGATATCATCAAATACCTTTAAGCAGGCAAGATCAAGAGAAAACGGCTTTCATGACGCCCACGGCGAACTACTGCTATCGAGTAATGCCGTTCGGGCTCAAGAATGCTGGCGCAACTTACCAAAGAATGATCGACAAAGTCTTCGTCAAGCAGCTCAGCCGAAACTTGGAGGCATATGTGGATGACCTGCTGGTCAAAAGTAAGAAATCTGATGACCATCTCGGCGACTTAAGGGAAACTTTCAATACACTGCAGGAGTATTCGCTCAGGTTGAACCCTTTGAAGTGTGTGTTCGGGGCGACATCAGGAAAGTTCCTGGGATATCTCATAACCAGGAGAGATTGAAGCTAATCCAGCACAGATCGCGGCGATTACAGCGATGGCCCCTCCAAGGACTGTGAAGGAGGTTCAGGTTCTATCTGGAAGACTGACGGCAATCAATCGATTCATTCCCAGGATCGCCGATCGCTGCGCTCCGTTCTTTGCAACTTTAAAGAATGCATCAAAGTTTGCATGGGATGACAAATGTAACAAAGCTTTTGAAGAGCTGAAGCAGTTTTTAATTACACCCCTGTACTTGCATCCCCAAAGTTGAATGAAGATTTATTTCTCTATATTGCGATCTCTCCAAAGGCAGTTAGTGCGGTTTTAGTTCGAAGAGAAGACAAAGCCGAACACCCTGTTTTTTATACAAGTAAAACCTTGGTCGATGCTGAAACAAGATACCGGCGATAGAAAAAATGGCATACGCTGTGGTCTGTGCGGCCAGAAAGTTGCGACCATATTTTCAAGCACACACAATACATGTGCTCACGAATCTTCCGATTAAGAATGCCCTAAGATCTATGAGCATGGCAGGGCGATTAGCTAAGTGGGCGATCGAACTAAGCGAGTATGACATTCGGTACCAACCGCGAACGGCGATCAAGGCTCAAGTCCTTGCGGACTTTGTCGTCGAAGGGCGGTACAAGAAGATAATGAGGAAGGCGATGAGTGGACGTTATTTACAGATGGGGCCTCGAGTAAAGGAGGATCAGGCGCAGGGATAGTCCTAAGGTCTCCTAGTGGGATCCTCCACGAGGTTGCATTGCGATTCGCAACTAATCGAACCAACAATGCAGCTGAATATGGGGCATTAGAGGCTGGTCTACGAATCGCCAAGAGTATGGGGGTTACTAACATCAAAGTCTTCTCAGACTCGGCGATAGTAGTCAACCAAGTTAATGGAAGCTTTGAGGTAAAGGAGGAGTCACTCCTCCCTTATTTTGATGAGGTAAAACTGCTTATATCGGAATTCAAAAAGGTGGATATATCCCAGATTGCTAGGGAGGAGAATTGCCACGCGGATGCATTATCGAAACTGGCAACAGCGACAGACTTTGAAGAGGGGCGAATGGTTACAGTGGAAAAGGAAACAAGGGTGAAGCAGTGTTTTCACATGATTAACGGAATTGGGAAAAGCGACTGGCGAACGCCTATCATTCAATATTTGGATGACGACACTGTACCAAGCGATCCGTTGGAGGCGACTAAGCTCCGGCGAAAGGCAGGAAGGTGTACTATAATAGGGGGAGAGCTATATCGAAAGTCAGCCATGGGTCCATATTTGCGATGCCTGGGAGAGGAGGATGCAGCCTGGGCCCTGGAGGAAGTACATTCAGGAGTGTGTGGCACTCACTTGGGAACAAGGAGTTTGGAAAAGAACTTAATCTACCAGGGCTTCTATTGGCCAACAATGAGAAAGGAGGCTGGCGACCTGGTGAAGAAATGCCACAAATGTCAAGAATTTGCAAGCTACCACAGGTTACCAGCAACAGCGCTCCAGGCGAATGTCAGTCCATGGCCATTCGCGAGGTGGGGGATGGATATCCTGGGCCCATTTCCGGAAGCCTCAGGGAAAAGGAAATTCCTATCGTGGCTGTTGATTATTTCACCAAGTGGGTTGAAGCAGAAGCAGTGGCGAGTATCACCGCTAAACAGATACAAAAGTTCGCATTTAAGAATATAGTCACCAGGTTCGGCATACCAGAAAGTATTATCTGTGATCATGGTACTCAATTTGACTCACAAGTCTTCAAAGAATTTTGCGATGATTTAAAGATAAATCTACGATTCGCCTCAGTCGCTTACCCACAGGCCAACGGACAAGCGGAGGCGGCTAACAAGCTTATCCTGCAAGGATTAAAGAAAGAGTAGATGGATGTAAGGGCGTATGGGTCGAGGAGCTTGATCATGTATTATGGGCTCATCGTACGGCTTATAAAACGGCGACAGGCGAGACTCCCTATACGTTAACATACGGGACTGAGGCGGTCCTCCCGGTGGAGATTTCAATCCCATCTATACGGATACAGGAGTACAGGGACGAGGTCAACGAACAAGAATTGATGCTTAACGTGGACATGATTGAGGAAAGAAGAGAGAAAGCGCAGATGCGGCTGATCGCCGAAAAGGAACAGCTAGCCAGGCGATATAATCTAAAGCTCCGACCACATCACATCGCGCTCAATGATTTAGTGCTGCGAAAGATTTTCAAGCCGGCGGTCGGAGCGGCCAAGCTCAACCCCGGATGGGAAGGCCCATACAGAGTACGGCGGGTGGTAGGGGCCAACACCTTCAAACTAGCAGAGCTGGATGGAGCAAAGATCCCTAAAACTTGGAACTCCATGCATCTCAGGCGATATTATGATTGAAAAGACACTTGTAACCGAGGCTAGTTTTTAAGGTAACTAAGGACCTAAGGGTTGAGTCCAATATATGTCTCCGCGCCATCAAATTTATCATGTAAGACCTAAGGGCATTGGGATCGCTATGTAAGACCTACGGGCATTAACAAATCGCTGTGTAAGACCTAAGGGCATCAAATTTATCATGTAAGACCTAAGGGCATTGGGATCGCTATGTAAGACCTACGGGCATTAACAAATCGCTGTGTAAGACCTAAGGGCATCAAATTTATCATGTAAGACCTAAGGGCATTGGGATCGCTATGTAAGACCTACGGGCATTAACAAATCGCTGTGTAAGACCTAAGGGCATCAAATTTACCATGTAAGACCTAAGGGCATTGGGATCGCTATGTAAGACCTACGGGCATTAACAAATCGCTGTGTAAGACCTAAGGGCATCAAATTTACCATGTAAGACCTAAGGGCATTGGGATCGCTATGTAAGACCTACGGGCATTAACAAATCGCTGTGTAAGACCTAAGGGCATCAAATTTATCATGTAAGACCTAAGGGCATTGGGATCGCTATGTAAGACCTACGGGCATTAACAAATCGCTGTGTAAGACCTAAGGGCATCAAATTTATCATGAAAGACCTAAGGACATCAAAGTTATCAGTCTAACATCTAGTTAATGACGAAAAGAAGCAAAGCGACCAAGAGAGGTGTAATAAGATATAAAAAAAAACCCATAGACTGAAAACTCACGGGTAAGAGTTCAATAAAGTAGTTTTTACAAAAGGAAAATGAGAAAGAGAAGAAAACAGCAACAGCAAGTAGAAACATGAGGATTGTCTGAACAGATGGCAACAGTAGCAACAGGTTAAAAGCAAGATCACGGGCCTTGAGCGCCGGAGCTCTTCCCGCCAGCCTTGGAAGGAGAAACGGCGGAATTGAAGTCCCTGCCGCTGGACGAGGGGACTTGATCGGATGAGGGCGGCTGAACCTCTGATCCATCGAGATTCAGGTCAGGCAGACCACGGCTGCGGCGAGTGGTCGCCACATATTCCGCATCTGCCGCCACTACCTCCGCTCCAGGCGAGCAGCATCCCGAAAGTAAGTCTCCTCCTCGGCATCAGGAAGGTCGGGAACCCCAAAGTTATAGCGGTTGAGACCTCGGAGGACGGCTCGAACCATTTTTCGCCCCGGCCAGCCCTTGTTGGGAAATAGCTCGTAGAACTCATTGCGACAGCTGCGCATTACTACACGCATACTCTCGCCGAGGAGCATGAGTATAATAAGCCACAGTCTCATCATGCTGAGCTCTGGCAGCGGCAAGGTCACGATCCGCCGCCGATTCAGCCGCCAGTGAGTCATTCAACAGCTCCTTGGCCCTGTCCCTTTCGGCGGCTATCTCCTCCACCTGAGCAACCTTGGCACGAGCCTCATCCAACTCGGCTTCAAGGGCGACAATGTGCCTATTGGCAGATTGCAAGTCCTCCTGGACGCCCTCCATCTGGGAGATCCGCCCAGTCGCCTCAGCCAGGCTTTCCTTCAGAGACTCAGCAGCAGAGGTCGCTGCATCCGCTCGTCGCTAAGATAAAGAAAACATACAACAACCCGCGGGTTTAGCAAGGACCGTAAGGCGACAAGCCGAGAAGTGATAAAAGAAGAGACAAATGAGTAAATACCTTCTCCTCGTTATGATAACGAGTAAGATCCATGCGCAAAGAACGCAGATTCTCGACATCCTCCCTCAGCTTCCGATTCTCCTCCTGCATGTGTTTACATGCAAAGGAAAGATCGCCAAGCTCGGCCACGGCCTAGGCAGCAAAAACAAGTGTAAAGGGTATGAAGCAGCGAGCAGAACTAAAGTAACAGGACAAAGCAAATAACTGACACATTCCATAAGTACCTGGAGAAGGCGACAGGAAGTTGCCCCGTGGAGGTCCGAGATCTCAGAGCCCTCGCCAGGAGCGGTCACACCCCTCGTAGATACCTCGAGAGAACTCCTCTGCGAAAATCACTCGCCATCCGGGGCGATATGTGGGATGCCACCGGATGGACGACAGCGAAGTAGGGAAGACGAAAGGGACCCTCGCCCTCGCGACCAGCGGGAGCAGGGCGGTTGAAAAGAGTGTTAGCCCGCTCTGTCCAGCTGGCCCGGCGAGCACGATCGGTGTTGACAGGAGGCGGACGAGAATGGTCGCGAGCAGGCTCGGTAGGGCGAAGGTCAAGCTCCGCAGCCGGCACAGACTCCGGGTGCTCCGGATCCCGGGGAAGAGGAATGGGTTCATCTGGGAGATAGGAGTCATCATACGAGATGACGTTCTCGTCAGCAGGATGCTCTAAGGGCTCCCTTGCAGAAAGATTGTCATTTGTCGGAGGCGACTGGCGACGAGAGCGGCGGAGGGGCGTTTCAATCTCCGCATCGACATCCTCCACCTCTATCACTGGTGGGGGCGGCGGCGGAGGATTGCTGGAACCCTCACCGGCCTTTCTCCTCGGCTTGGAAGCCCCAGCCTTTTTCTTCTTCTTTGGTGAGAGGAGGCCTTCATCCGTCTCAGCCGCCTTCCTCTTCCCCTTGGATTTCTCGGGCGAAGGTTGGACAGAGGCAGGGGCGACGGGGGCAGCCTCAGAGCGGCTGGGACGGGTCTCGGCGACAGGACCACGCGCGGTGGTACTGAGGAGGCATCCAGCGAGACTTACGGCACCTAGGAAAGGTACATCCAAAGATCAGTATAAAAAAAAAAAAAAAAAAAAAAAAAAGAGAGAGAAAGAGAAGGGAGCATAAAAGGCGATAATATAAGGCGATAATATAAAGGTTATACGTTCCTAAGGGTTCAGCTACGGCGACTCAATTACACAAGACGAACGGCGGCGGCTAGGAAAACAATCAGCACCGCCTAAGACATAAAGTATACCTCCTCGTATGCCCGTCTGGGCAGTCCGCAGGCCAGAAGCGGTCGATAAGTGATGGCAATCAAGAAGGATCTGGCGACGTAAGAGTATTTCGTCAGGAGTAGGATCAAGCTCGGCATTGAAGGAGCTCACGTCACCAGAAGACCAGGACGAAGGGAGCAGCGAAGCCCAAGGCCGATCTGTGTCGCTGGGGTGGAAGTAGAAAAACGAATGATACCATGTAGGGCGAGGTTTCGGTGATGAGTAAGTGCCCTTTTGTGTAAGATCAGCTCGGCGAACGAAACTGATGCCATTAGAGGTGTGCTTGGCATAGTGAATTAATTGGAACAACCGAAGGGTGGGGGCGATCTTCTTGGTCGTACAGCTGCATTCAAAGGCAGAGGCTGTAGCCCAACACCCGACGTTAAAGGCGCCAAGAGAAGCGCCAAAGCACTCAAGCAGGGCGACCGTGAACGAGGATGGCGGAAGGCGGAGGCCATTGGTGAAGGCCTCGGTCCAGACGCCGTGCCACCCTGGCGGGCAATTGCCAATAGTGGAAAGCCGAGAGGCCACGGCGAATTCCCAGGTAGACGGCAGCATGACGAACGGAAGAACGCGGGCGATCTTCTCCACCGACCCTGAAGGGAAGTAGCCCGGGCCGATGACCGTGCGCTCGTCACAGGCGACTCCTCCCCACATAGATCGCCAGTTGCCAATGGAGTAGGAGCCGGTGACCCTAGTCGCCTCAGGATCAATCTCGACACCATGACGGGCCCGCTCGAATCCTTTTTGGTGGGGACCCCAAAAAGGCAGGGTGGGAGATTCATCAAAGTTCTCCTCTGCTACGTCGGAAATATGGGCAGACGAGGTTTCGGCTGTAGATGGAGGGTTTAAGGGTGCCCGTTCAGGGGAATGACTGGAAGAAGAAGGGGAGGATGAAGAGGAGGATGAAGGAGAGGGTGAAGAATCGGTACCAGCAGAATAAGAATGACTTTGGTTCTGGCTATCGGAGGCGGAATCCATGGTTAAAAAACAACAAGAAGTAGAAAAAGAGAGGGAAACACACGGCAGGACGACAATGGGAGTGAGAAGGAGGGAAGAGTCACGTACCAGGTGGACGTTGGGGGCTCCAGACATCTGAAAAATGGTAGGAAGAGACGAACGTTTTCTAGTGGTCGGAAGAAGGAGAAACGAACGTTTCCCGATCGACGGAGAAGGAGAAGATAGTGGAGGGCTCGCCGGAAAGAATAAGGAAGCAGTGGAGGCAAGAGGACAGTAAAAGCAAGGAGTCAAGGTGACAAAGAAGGAGTAAAAAGAAAAAGGAGGAGGACGGTAAGAAGGGGGTTTATATAGGAGTGCAATGAGCGGGAATGGAACCGTCGCGGTGAATGAGTGGGTCACACGCGCGGTTAAAAAGGCGTGTTGGCGGGAAGGCGAGCCGTCGCGGCATTTCATTGGGGGCACGCGCGGCTGAAATGACGTCTGAAGGGATAAGGTAATGATGGCTTTCTGGGCAATTACCAAAATACCCCGATTTCCCCAGCTTCTCCAGCAAGGTAGGGAGTAAAAGACCATGATGCCCTGAGCAGTAGAGAGGTGCGTGAAAGACCGGAAAGAAGGGGCGCAATAGAAAGCAGCGACAAAAGAGACAAGGCGATAAGAGACAAGACACCAAAGCGACAAAAGAAACAAGGCGATAAGAGACAAGACACCAAAGCGACAAAAGAAACAAGGCGATAAGAACCAAGACACCAAAGCGACAAAATGACAAGGCAATAAGGCGATAGGATAGCAATGCGATAAAGCGACACAACACAAGCGATCCGAGTTATAAGTAAACCCTCAGCCAAGCAAAGCTCGACTAAGGGCTTGGGGGCAATTGATGGGCCCAGCCCGACAAAGACCTAAGGCCCACGCGACGGCCCATGAGGCGACCCACATGGCGGCCCGAACACAGTGGCTAGGGCAGGGGGTCCGGGCCCAGGCGGTAAATCAGATGGGCCGAACAGGCAGGCCCAGAAGGTGGGGTGAGGCCCAAAGCGACGGCCCAGCTCGGCGGCCTCCTAGGGTTACTCGGCGACACTTAGGTTTCCAAGACAGAGCGGACACGTGTCAACATCCTACGGGAGCTACAAACGAGTGGCTAAGATTCAGCCTTGGCGGCCAAGGTAGGGGTACTATAAATACCCCGTACACCCAATTAACCAGGGGACAACACTTTTACCCAGCGGACAAACGCTCCGCGGTACGTTACTCTCCTTCCTATCCCATTCCTTAAACTGATCGCCTCCCCTCTTCCTTGAACTGACTACCTCTCATACTACTTACGAGGTACAACACTCCGCGAGGACCAACAAGCTTGGGCCTTCCTCATTGGACCAGGCGACCAGGCGACCAGGCAGGAACACTTGTTGACATAAAAGTTTATCTAGATAACAGACAAGGTAACTAGTTAATTGTTTCCATAACTTGTTAAACTTTTTCATATAAATAGAGGGATAGGAACACACTGACCTAGCTAGATTCATAGTTGAATCCATTAATTTTTTCAAGTTACTATTGTATGTCTCACTCATTTTCAAGCTCTTCATTCCAGCACAAAAATTGTTTCTTATCCAAGCACCTTGACCACTTTTCTTTTAACTTGTACGAGAATCGGCCTAATTCCGCTTAGAGGGGGGTAGGACACGGGACCATGTAGGTGACATAAGGGGGGCTTATGTCCCTTGGACATAATCCCTAATAGCCCTTGGATCACCTTCTTAAAGATCCAATGGTAGAAAATATAATATTATTAAATTATTAAAACCCATAATAAATTCCCCTAATTAATTTTATATTTTTACCATATATGGAGCGCTTTTTTGTTCTACTCCTCTTCTTTCATCTTTGTTTCAATTTTTTACCAAACCCGCCGCCGGAAACTTCCTCTCAAAAACCTCCATCCAAATGGATGTTTACAAGTTATTTTAGATATGAAACAATGTTAGCATGTTTTTGGGGGTTCAAGTACTGTGATGTAATACTAGTATTACTGATACTAGTATTGATGGATTATATTAGTATTAGATGAAATAACATTCATATATCTATTACGTCTCTTTAACTTTTATTTTTTGGGAACACTTCCCTTTTGGCTGATTCCTCCACCGAAGTTATCATGGATGTTTAATTTTTATTTTAGATGTGCTACTGTCATAAGCTCTGATTTTGTGTGGTTTAAATACTTTGATTTAATACTAGTATTAACAATACTAGTATTGATATTTATACTAAAATTATATGGAGAAAACCATAGGGTTCTCATTTCCCTGTTTGCTGGTGCATCCAGAGATGTTATCTTGGCTGTTTAAATATTTTTTTCGATGTGATACAGTTTTAGCATGATTTTGAGTGTTTTAAATACTTTGATTTAATACTAGTATTAACAATACTAGTATTGATGTTTATACTAGTATTATATGGAACTTCAACACAATATGATATCGTGGATGTTTCGAGAATAATAGAAACAACCTGGAAACAAAGGAAACCACCCAGCCTCTGAGAACGAATGTAACCCACATGATACTTTAATTTTTAGAGCTGAAAATATAATATGGTATACATTTTGTAATACTAGTATCAGATTCAGATGTTGTTTGGGTAACCTATAAACACAGAACAAAAAACGTGAAGTTTGAACAATATTATTAAAATCTGTATCAGAGAAAGGAAACCCACAATAAAATCATTTTTTATGCATCCAAACGAGAGTCATTATTAGTAGGGAATCTGCAAATAAAATCATTAAATATAAGAATATTTGATTTAATGTAAATTAGGTAATTAAAATATTGAAGATAATTCATTAAGATATCTATTAATTAGAAATAACTACCTATTAACTATCCTATCTTATAACAAACAAAAGAGATGATGTGAAGGCTCATCATTGGTTATGTCTAGGGGACATAAGAATTCCTTATGTCACCCTAGAAGTTCCCGGTAGGACACCACCAACACATTCGAGTGTACTTCAAACTCATTCTCACTTTCAACGTTAAACATCACAAACTTAAGGAGGTCTCTGAATTCAGTATTATAAAGCTTTCCAAGACTTCTTGGTCCATTATATGGAAGGTACAAATCTCATAAAATGTATCTTGGAATTGGTTCTTCATTGTTGTCACTATTACTGGACACTAGTCTGTACGTGAATATTGATTTTGGTTTTTTCCCGTTCATGCATTATAGAAATGTTTCAAGCAGCCAATCGAATGATTCCGTAGTTTCTTCATAGAGTAATGTTGTTCCAAATACACACATTTTATTGTGGTTTGTTTTACTGACAAAGATTGATGTATGCATAGACAAAAAATATGTTAATACGAATGTATAGTTATATATCATATAATAATTGTATAGTATCCCAAAATCAATAATAAATCCATTAAAGTGTTTTAATGGTTTCATTTATTTATTTGAATCGTATCTATGGGTGTTCACGAACCGAGCCGAGCCGAACTTCACTGTGTTCAAGGTTGACTCGTTACTTTTTAGAGGAGCTCGAGCTAGAATTTTTAAGCTTGTGACGAGCTCGAGCCTACTCGAGCATGGCTCGTTAACTACACTTGACGAACCAAACCCTGGTTCAAGTCCAACTTAGGTCATCAAAACCACTTCATGCGTCCAATTTTAGCCCAATTTGAAGTTTGTGCGACAAAAAACATCAACGAGTTAAGCTAAAAAACAAGTTATCCAAAAACTTACAAGTTTTTATTGTATATGACAAAACACATATTTCATTATTGAGTTTATAGTAAGTCATGTAGTGGAGCTAGTATTCGAGTTGGCTCTCGAGCTCGAGCCAGCTCGCGAGCCTATCGAGTCGAACATGCTCTGACTCAAGTTTGGCTCTTTTAAAATTGAATCGAGTCACAAGCGAGCTTTTCTCGAGCCGAACGCCGAGCCGATCGCGAGCGGCTTGGTTCGTCAACAGCCCTAATCAATATCAATATTCTCGCAAAAAATTCTATAATCAATTAAAGTTTAGTTTCTTTGTCAAAAAACTTAAAGTTTAGTTTTTTTTCATTCATTGATCATTTAATTTATTGGATACTGATAATTTCAAATAGTAGATCTTTTTTTTTTAGTAAGGAAATAGTAGATCTAATCGTGGTTAGAAAATGAATTTTCAAGCATAAAAATGCTCTAAAAATGCATTCATAAAAAAATTAAACTCACTTTTTTGCTAGAATAGAAAAAACGTAAAGAATGCGCTAGAATTTATGTGATTTAATTGTTAAAATCTCATTAAATTTTAATTAGTATCTATGATTTTAAATAAAATTACTACAATATTTTTACCTCATTTTCATTTTTTGTTAGGTTGATTCAATTACTTATATCTAAGTCCCTAAGATTATTGTTTAAATTTAATATATTTATTGGTTTAAATCACACATATAAATCAAAGTTATTGATTTCGTGCATTGAAAAATAAAAAGGTTAAAAAATACTATTTAAATAAAATAACTATTTTGGAAAAAAAATTACTAGAATTTCATGTTGTATCATTTTGCAACTAAATGCAATATTATTTTCCAACTAATTAGTTGACCGCCTCTTTAAGTCTTTCTCATACACAAAGCAACATAGGGCTAAACTTAGTCTGTGTGAGTTGTAAAAAATAGGAAAAAACTCTAAATTATCAAGGGGTTGCTATATACAGTCCGTATTTTACTTTGTGCAGTCCGTATTTTTCTAAATTGGACCATTATACCCTTTTTTTTTACTTTGTGCAGTCCAGATTTTACTTCGCGCAGTCCGTTTTTACTTCATACAGTCCATGTTTTACTTCGCGCAATTCGTTTTTACTTTGCATATTCCGTTTTTACTTCGTGCAGTCCAAGTTTTTCTTTGTGCAGTCCATTCTTACTTCGACAAAAAATAATTACATTTTTCACAAAATAAATTGAATAACTATAAAACCATTACTTATCTTCAAAATATCCACAAAAAAATGAAGGTTTATAGTTATTCAAGTTATTAAAATTTGGAATTCACGAAGTAAAACCTGGACTGCGCGAAGTAAAAACGGTCTGCGCGAAGTAAATCTGGACTGCGCGAAGTAAAACCTGGACTACACATATTAATAAGGGTATTAATGGTCAGGATTTGAAAAAATATGGATTGTATATAGCAAGTCACATTATCAAACACAAAGTTACCATAGTCAATAAAAGAAAGAATAAGTGGAAACAAATAGTTTGCCACTAAAATCTCTTATCATGGCGAGCTAAGCAACAAAGAGACTACGATCTCACTCAAAAACTCAAATTCCTCCTACATTGGCTACATCGATCTTCTTCTTCTACCATCTTAGGTAGTTGTAACAGACAGATGTCTACCTCTCGAATTAAATTACTTCTCCTGAAATCAAAAGCTTCACCCTCTAAAAAAATTTCATTAACAAATCTGAATATGCAATACAAATCGTTTACAAATTGATCCAAAATTTAGTTACCACAAAGAGATTTACTTAAATATATATATGGTAGATCAACCAAATCTTTTGCCACATAGGATGTAACCTTTCTCTCAAATTTCCACATCATTCTTAATTTTTTATATAAAAAATTAATTTATTTCTCAAATTAAATGTCATTGAAAGCACATTTGTATTTATTTCTAACTCTATAATCAATGTCTTTTAATATCTTAGAATTATAATTATAAATTTTATTATTAAAAATTAAATAATTTATATTTATCTACAATATACAAATATACTAAATTTTTAATTAGTTATATTACTATATCGTAATCTAAAATGAATACCCAACTAGAAAATTACGTTTAAAGACATATGAATCAATATTAAGACATAAATGTATTTTTTTAGGAAAAAAGCATAAATGTACTGTGAAATAACTTTAGGTGAAAAAAACATAATATATAACTTATATCGTGTTTAGTTATAAAATAAGTATACCAATTAAAAAATCAAGTTAGAAATTTTGTGTTTTTTTAATCATTTAAGGCTGGAGTATGGCGATCTTCAAGTAGGTTAGACTCTATAGTTCAAATATCATACTAACATATCATTTTATATAATAATCATAATACACTTGATGAGCGAGATTTAACCTCACAACAATCAAGGTCGT
>CM068299.1:51708745-51792648 GCA_034768395.1 Linum lewisii | reverse complement strand
AAGATCAACGGCTTTTAATTAAATAAAAGTAGTAGGAGTGTCAGAAGACTAAAATGGTAATCTCTTAAATCTTTAACATAAATTAAAAAAGTGAAAAAAAGTAAAAAAAGAAAATCCCCAAATTTTTTCCTATTCTTTTTCTTCTAATAAAAAAAATTTAAACATAACACTTACTTTTAAATGATTTTTAAATAATTTTAACATAAAAAGTCTTCAAATTTAAAATTTATAATCAAAAATATCCTTTGATATTGTTTAAGAAATAATCTTTTTTATTTTTCCCGTATCATTAAAATTTTTAGGAATTCGTATGATTTTGCGAATTTAAAAAATTTCCAAGTTACAATCATGATTCGTAGGGTTTTTACATTTTTCGTGCCCGTTTAAAGAACCAATTCATAAGGTTTATAGCAATTTTTCGTATGGGTTGAGATCATGTTTCGTAACGTTTGAGAATTACTTTCGTATTAGTTATGTGGGAGGTTCGTGATTGTTGGACATGTAGGTTCATATCACATGGGGATGTCATGATGCACAATAACATGTTATGAATTTTAATTACATTTTCAAGTAACGGGATGATTTGATCCTGTTATGTTAATTTTTTTTAGATTCCATAATTTTTTTTGCAACAGATCTTATTTGTTTAGTAGGACGATTGTAATTGTTATTGTGTTTTTTCACAGGAGATGAGGCCTAACGAGAAGAAGGTTAGGTCAGCTTCCAAAAGGCTCAAAGTGTTGCCGAAGTACATAAAGTCTCCGGATCAGGTGTAAAACCGTGGCAACACATGAAGAACACCCAACGATCGCGGTACGTGTTTGTCAATTTTAAACATCCTCCCTTTTTATTCGTATACATAACTAGTCAGATTCGTACACTTTAGGCAACTAATTTTTTTCTTTCATTGTGAGGACAACACTTTTACCCAGCGGACAAACGCTCCGCGGTACGTTACTCGCTTTCCCTTCCCATTCCTTCCCTAAATCAATCGCCTTACTCCCCTCTTTAGAACTAACTACCCCCCATTGCTACTTACGAGGTACATCACCCCTTGAAGACCAATGATGACACTCGATTTGACGTGATTATCAGCCTCATTTAAGCAACATTTCTTTGCTTAAGACATTGTTTTTAGGGTAGAATAACGAATATTCAATCAATTGCCCTATCTCGTGCCATTTGTGTTACCTTGGCCCTTTTCGGGTCTATTTGATGGTTTTCTAGTGTTTTTGTGTTAGCACAGGTTTTTGCCGTCAAATAACGTAGCCATGGACGTGTCTAAGGCGTAGGAACCTCGAGGAATCAAACCGGAATCGATCAAAGGAGCCAATCAAAGTCAAACCGAAAATCTGCCATTCACACTTACAGTTTCGGCGAAAATGACCTCACAGTTTCGGCGAAATCAACAATGCAAATCAGCTGATGCCAAGTGAAGACTGATTTCGGCGAAACCATTAAGCTCTTCGGACCGAAAATGCAAGGCAGAGAAAACTGGCCATTTACACAAGCCAGTTTCGCCGAAACTACTCCTATGGTTTCGGCGAAAATTACAGCTCAGCCCGGCCCAACTAGGGTTAAGTATTTATACTTAATCCGGCGGTCCGGGGGAGATATCATACAATTCATAATTCGAGAAACACAACCTTTCGAGAGGAGATTTCTCTGAAGTTCGGGCGCGAAGAGTTGGAGTTCGAAGATCCGTGGAGAGATCGTGACGCCATCCTTCCACCTCGGAGAACTTGGAGCTTAAAGTTGAAGATCCAGGAGATTGAAGCTTCGCGGGAGTCGTCAGAATTAGGTTTTTCAGTTCTTATCTGTTCTTCCTCTATATGATGATCTTCATTGTTGCCTTTGATTCTCTTGTTTCTGATATGAGTAACTGAACTTGTAGAGCTTAGATTAGATGAACCCTAAGTGACCCAGGGCTTTAAAGCGGTCACGGATTGGCGGTAATTAGATTCGAAGTTCAATCAGTTTCTCTTTGCATGTTTGATTCGTTCTTCATTGTTCATGTTTCTTGTCTGGATTGATCCCCTAGATTAGATTCTTGTTAAGCTAAGGATAGAAGCGAACGCTCGCCTTACTTTAGAACATCGAATTGAACAACTAACCTTATAATTGGAGCGTGCCTTTCGTAGGAACCAGTTAGGGTTAATCCGCTTCAAGAGTAACTCATAAATCATTAGTAATTACACCAGTTAATTAAGTCGTTGCGAGAGGCGACCGTACCCGGGCGGCTAGTTAATCTTGGTAGTTAGAACGGATAGAGCGAACGTTCGCTGGTCTTAAACCTAAGGGTAAGGAGTTATGGTGGTGTATAGAAATCGATTGAATTAGAATTGAAAACCGCTGATCTTGTGATTGCCGTTGTTCTGGTGATCTAAGGGGGATTCGAAATCTAAGTTCGTCTATCTTCCCGTTAGTCAATCTTTTAATCTTTCTGTCTTTTGTTTTCCTTTTCTTAATAGATTAGAAGTCGTGGAACTCACACCACGCACAACGTGTTTTAACCTGAGTAATTTGCCAGCTTCTTCAAAGTAGTCGATTAGAAGAAACCTCGAGTCGAATACGATCTGCTATACGCTTTTTCTTAGCATTAGTAGTTATTTGGTTGAACGCATCACAACGACACGTTCACCAACCAACGAACTTGGGCTTCCACTATTGGGCCAGGCGATGAGGCTGGAACAATTGGCGCGCCAGATAGGGGAAGATCAGGCGACTTTTCATACAGACTCAAGGCGAATGGCTTCATCAGCGGTTCCCGCTTTGACTGGCGAAGGTGGCGAATGAGGCGATGGGGTAACACCCGTCAAGCACATCAATCCAGGTTCCCTGGCGAATCCGGATCTCACCAAAAACATGGAACGCGAATTCGAGGACGATTCCGAGTCTCACAGTACAATTCCTGCCGGGGACGCCTACGAGCTATTTGAGCAACGATTCCGGTCCCTCGAACAACAAAACCCCGAGCTCACCCAAATGCTGAAAACGGTGATCGCTCAACAAGCTCAGGTTCTTGGGGCCAACACTCGGGTTAGGTCGTCACCGCAGGACTCTCATCTCGAGGTGTTACAACAGTTCCTTCCTGGGACTCAAATCTCCCCCGCACAGTTAGCAGTGCGCCAACCCCTGTCCAGGGTGATACTCGTCGAGCCGCTACCCAAGGGGTTAGTTCCGCCTAACCTTGATAGATATGTGGGGACAGGCGACCCAGACGAGCACCTTCAGGCTTTTCAGATCGCCATGCAAATGCAGCAAGCAGGCGATGCCGCATACTGCAGGGCTTTCCCGGCGACACTTGGGGGACGAGCTAGGGAGTGGTACATGAATCTGCCAAAAGGCACTATAACCTCGTGGGAGGGTTTCCCCATGATCTTCTCACAGAAGTATGAGTGCAAGAAAACAGGACGGTCCCGCTACATGCGTTGGTGAGCTTAAGGCAAAAGCCGAGCCAATCGCTGAAGGATTTCTTCGACGAGTGGACCGGGGTCGTCCAATCTATTCGGAGGGTAGATCATGAGATCGCTGCAACAAGTTTATTCAAGTCGGTCCACAACGACAGATTGCGGGAGTCGCTGCTGCAGGTGGCCCCAAAATCGCTGTCCGACTTGGAAACCAGGGTGCACAAAATTATTTTAATTAAGGAGCAGTTAGCAGAGCCTGTTCCCGAGGCGGCAAAGAGGGAAGAAAAGCCCATTACAGGGAACAAGTAGGCTAGATGGCAGCCCCCTGAGAGACCGCCATGCAGGAGAAGTTGCCCTGAAGAACAAAGGGGATATCAAGAAGAAAGAACAGACTACACGCCTCTCTTAGAGTCGCGAAGAAAGATCCTGCTGTATATGCAGCACAGAGGACATACCATAAACTGGCTTGGACCGATGTACACTCCGGCGGATCAGCGAAGTCGCCAAAATTTCTGCGATTTCCACGATTCTTATGGACATACCACTAAAGACTGTAGGGAGCTGAAGAATGAAATTGAAAGATGGATAAACGAAGGAAGACTAAGAGATTTCATTGTAAGCACTAAGCGAAAGAATAAGTCACAAGAGGAGGATCACCGAGACAAAGGAGAATCACAAGACAAGAAAGGCGACGTTTTCACCCGGCTGAAAGGGCCACAGGACGGCGAAGACAACAAGAAGAAGTCGCGACCTGAGGTGAATCACGTCTATCAAACTATCTTTGGAGGAGAAAGCTGCCCAACAAAGAAAGTTAAGAAGGAGGAAGTACAGGAATTAATGATGATTGATCGAGTCAGCAGCCCAGTCTTGGGCTTCTCAGAGGAAGATATGGCCCGGGTAGGAGGCCCGAGCTTAGAAGCAATGGTGATCCAGGTGATAACGCATAATAGCCGAGTGGAGCGAGTGATGGTCGATGAAGGGAGCTCTGCGATTATCATTTTTTGGGACCTGTACAAAAAGATGAACCTTCCTGCCAGCTTACTCAGGCAGACGAAGACAACCATCTCAGGGTTTTTGGGGCACACGGTTCCCATCAAGGGAATCGCAACAATGAAGATAACTATCGTCGACGGCGACTTGTAGGTGACGCGATCCATTGACTTCCATGTCATGGATTGCCAGTCTACGTACAATATGATCCTAGGGCAACCGACGCTTGCCGCCTTCCAGGCGATCTCATCCCCAGTGCATCAAGTGCTAAGGTTCGTCACTGAAGAGGGCATATGTTTCGCTTGGGGGCATCCGGACATCGCCAGAAGATGCTACAGAGCGGCGACTAAAAGCACCTGCCTCACCATAAGCTTGGAGGCGGAGAATGGAGGGGAAAGAGTAGTACCAGCAGAGTCGGATGTCCCAATACCGCTTTTCGAGGAAGATGAAAGCAAGACAGTTCGAGTATCATCCTACTTAGGCGACGAAGAGAAGCAGAAATTGATCAAGTTGCTTCGAGAGTTTTCCCACCTGTTCGCGTGGTCTCCCAGCGACATGCCAGGAATCGCTCCAGACATCATCAAACACTCTCTAGCGATTGAACCTGGAAGTCGCCCAGTGCAACAAAAAAGATGGAACATTTGCAGAGAAAGACAGCAAGCCGTGGCGATAGAAGTAGAAAAACTTTTAAAGGCAGGGTTTATCAAGGAAGTACAGTATCCCGAGTGGTTGGCTAATGTTGTTCTTGTGAAAAAATCGTCAGGGGCATGGCGAATGTGCATCGATTTCACCAGCCTAAATGATGCCTTCCCTAAGGACCCGTATCCTTTGCCCAACATCGAGCAGCTGGTAGACGCGACAGCGAACAATGAGATGTTATCATTCCTGGATATGTTCTCAGGCTACCATCAAATACCCTTGGATGGGGAAGACCAAGAGAAGACAACATTCATGACGCCAACAACGAACTACTGCTATCGAGTGATGCCATTTGGACTCAAGAATGCTGGAGCAACCTATCAAAGAATGATTGACACGGTTTTTGCTAAGCAAATCGGACGGAACTTGGAAGCATACGTAGACGACCTCTTAGTTAAAAGCAAGAAGGCCGGTGATCATCTGAGCGACTTGCGAGAAACTTTCAACACATTGCAGGAGTACTCTCTCAGGTTAAATCCGTTGAAGTGTGTGTTCGGAGCGACCTCGGGAAAATTTCTTGGGTATCTTATAACCAGGCGAGGAATAGAGGCCAATCCCGCACAAATTGCGGTGATCACAGCCATAGCACCTCCAAAAACTGTAAAGGAAGTACAAGTTTTTTCTGGAAGATTAACGGCGATCAACCGATTCATCCCCAGGATCGCTGATCGCTGCGCCCCATTTTTTGCAACTTTAAAGAACGCATCGAAGTTTGCGTGGAATGACAAATGTAACAAGGCTTTTTAATTACTCCTCCTGTACTTGCATCTCCAAAGTTAAATGAAGCTCTATTCTCTATATCGCAATCTCTCCAAAAGCAGTTAGCGTAGTCTTGGTTCGAAGAGAGGACAAAGCCGAGCACCCTATTTTTACACAAGTAAAACTTTAATCGACGCCAAAACAAGATATCCGGCGATAGAAAAAATGGCGTATGCTTTGGTTTGCGCGGCCAGGAAGTTGCGACCATATTTTCAGGCACATACAATACATGTGCTCACCAACCTCCCAATTAAAAACCCGTTGAGATCTATGAGCGTAGCAGGACGATTGGCTAAATGGGCAATCGAGTTAAGCGAATACGACATACGGTACCAGCCAAGAACAGCGATCAAAGCCCAGGTCCTAGCAGACTTTGTTGTGGAAGGTGCGATACAAGAGGATGTGGAGGAAGGCGATGAGTGGACATTATTTACGGATGGCGCCTCGAGAGGTTGCAGAGAGCGATACTCGCCACATTGGCACGGCGCTACATAAAAAATATATGTACATAAAACTAATAAGGCAAAAAAAACCAAGGAGGGTCAGTGAGGAATCATCACGATAAATGCCACAGAGAAGCAAAGAACAAAGGCCCATACCGTCTCTTCATTATGAAGGCGAGTAAGGCTCATACGAAGCGAGCGAAGATTTTTAACATCTTCCTTTAGCTTCGAATTCTCCTCTTGGAGATTCTTGCAGGCGAAAGACAAATCGCCGCGCTCAGCAAAAGCCTAGCAACAAAGGTTTATACATTCCCCAGTTAGACAACACCGCGATATTATGATTATTAAATATCAAAGGTAGCTGTGGGTTTACTCACCTGCAGCATTCGGATTGACGCCGCCCCATGGAGATCTGTCGTCTCCGAGCTCACCCCAGGATCAGTCACATCTTGGTAGACACTGCGAGAAAACTCCTCCGCTATGTCACTCGCCATCCTGGACGATATGTGGGAAGTCATTGGATGGACGATAGCAAAGTAAGGTAAACGGAAAGGCCCCTCGTCCTCGCGTCGCCCTGGAGGGGCAGGTTGGTCAAAAATAGTATTCGCCCGCTCAGACCACGAAGCACGGCGGGGGCGATCAGTAGCAATGGAGGGCGGTCGGGATTGATCTCGCGGCTGTTCTCTGGGGCGAGGGTCATAGTCAGGCGATGACTCTGACTCATCGACAGCAAGATCGGAGGCATGCGGCGTAGAGACCGGCGCAGCGATGGGACTATCAATAGGAGCAGCAGTGGGGTCCTGGTCGCCCTCGGTCATTGGTTGAACGAGCTCTTGGGGAGTTGAAGGATCCGCAGCTCGAGGGGAAGCACGAAGGGAGTGGCGAACCAACGGCTCGCCTTCCTCTTCGTCCAGGTCGACAGGAGATTGCCGAACTTGAGGCTGATGACTCGACGATTCCCCAGCCTTTTTCTTGGGTTTGGAGGCCCCAAGCTTCTTTTTCTTTAGAGGAGCGGGGTCCTCATCACCCTCAGTCGCCTTTCTCTTTCCCTTACCCTTTCCAGATGAGCGGGAAGGCACGGAAGGCGAAGCAACATGGGGAGGAGGGACCGGAGGATTGGCACGAGAAGCTTCGGGCGAGTCTCGCCCACAGGGCCGCGGGCAGTGGTGCTAATAAGACACCCGGCAAGGTTGGTGAAACCTACACAATAAGAAAGAAATAAGATAGCAACGGTCATGAGTGATGGCGGCGACAAATCTTAAAGAGCGAGGCATTTCAAAAAAAAATTGCATATATATATGTTCAGTAACAGAGAAAGGCCTGGTACGGAAAAGTGAAAATCCTTAGCATATCATATTTATACCTCCTTGGATTCCCCCTGAGAAGCCTGAAGCCCCGCTAGGGTGGACAAATGATGACAGTCACACAGAACATGACTCCGAGCAAGGACCTCAGCTGGAGTGGGATCAAGATCGACATTGAAGCGACTTAAGTCGCCAGTGGACCATAAGGAGGGGAGGAAGTCAGTCCAATGGCGATCTGAGTCGCTGGCTTGGAAGTAAAAAAAAGGAGTGGTACCAGGTGGGGCGAGGTTTTGGAGAAGAGTAAGTTCCCTTCTCAGTAAACTCGGAGCGGCGGCAAAAGCTTATGCCATTCATGGTCATCTTGGCATAATGAATAAGCTGGAAAAGGCGAAGGGTTGGGGCGATAGCTTTGGCCGTGCATGTACATTCGAAAGCCAACGCGGTAGCCCAGCATCCTACGTTGAAAGCTCCAAGCGACGCGCCAAAGCACTCAAGAAGCGACGCTATGAATGGAGATGGTGGAAGGCGAAGACCGTTAGTAAAGGCCTCGTCCATATGCCATGCCATCCCGGGGGACAGTTGCCGATGGTAGAAAGTCGGGATGCCACGGCGAACTTCCAAGACGAGGGAAGCATAGACAAAGGCAGAACTCGGGCGATTTTACGAGCAGTGCCCGAAGGAAAGTACCCAGGACCAACGACTTTTCGTTCATCACAGGGGGATCCTTGCCACATGGATCACCAGTTGCCTATAATATAAGGGCCCTCATCAACGGTCTCCTTAGGGTCGATCTCGAAGAGGTTGAGGGGCACTTGGAAGCCGACTTGGTGAGAGCCCCAGAAAGGAAGAGCGGGGGAGTCATCGGTGTGTTCTTCCACATAGCTAAGGAAGGAAAATAAGAGGTTTCATTAGAAGATTAAGGGTTTGGAGGAGCAGGTGAATCATTTTTTTGATCTGAATATATGATGGAGCAGGTGAATCATTGGAAAGAGCAGGTCCAGGGGAAGAGCTACTAGTAGAAGCGGAAGAATCGGAACCCAGAGGGTAAGAGTAACTCTGGTTCTGACTATCATTCGAAGAGCTCATATTGATAGAGGAAAGAAAAAGAAGAGGTCGCGACAAGAAGAAAAGCGCCTATAAAATAGAGAATGTGGAAGAAGGTTACGTACCGGGAGGTCGACGTGGAGCTCCGGGCATCCTGGGAATTGGAAGTGGATAATAGGTCGATTTTCCGATTAAGAAGAGGTCGAAACAGGGCGCAGAGAGCGCCGGAAGGGCAGAAGGAGCAGAGAGCAGGAGGGGGCGTGAAAAGGGGAAGAAGATGGAGAAGTGGGGGTTTATAAAGGCAAGGGTTTAAGGGGGGAAGTTAACCATCGCGACAGTTGATTGGAGGCACGCGCGGCTGAAGAGACGTTTGGAAAACTAGAGTAATGATGACTTCAAGGCAATTACTAAAATGCCCCGATTTCCCCAGCTTCTCCAGCAAGTTAGAGAGTAAAAGACCATGATATCCCGGAAGATAAAGAGACTCGCGTGCAATGGAAAATAGACACGGGTAGCAGCGGCGATAAAAGTTCGAGGCGACATAAATCGTGTAAACAAAGGCCGTTTGATTCACAGTTTGTGCTAAGGAAGGAAAAGCATAAAGAACAGGAAAAAGAACAGAAGCGACAAAGCGACAGGACACAAGCGATCAGAAGCCCTCACCCAAGCGAAGCTCGGCTAAGGGCTTGGGGCAATTGATGGGCCCTCCTACGGCGATCATAGAGCAAGCGATCTAAATTATGAGTAAGCCCCTACCCAAGCGAAGCTCGGCTAAGGGCTTGGGGGCAATTGATAGGCCCGATCAGCCAGTGTCCTGAAGGCCCAGGCAGCGGCTCATACACAGCGATCGCCGCTGATGAGTTGGGCCTAGGCGACAGTCTGGGCAGATCAGGCAAACAAGCCCAAAGAGTAAAAGAAGGCCCAAAGCGGCGGCTCTTAGGGTTCCAAGATGAAGCGGACACGTGTCAACATCCTATGGAGGCTACAAACGAGTGGCCATGATTCAACCTTGGCGACCAAGACAGGGGTACTATAAATACCCCCCGTACACTCCATAAACCAGAGGACAACACTTTTACCCAGCGGACAAACGCTCCGCGGTACGTTACTCGCTTTCCCTTCCCATTCCTTCCCTAAATCAATCGCCTTACTCTCCTCTTTAGAACTAACTACCCCCCATTGCTACTTACGAGGTACATCACCCCTTGAAGACCAACGAACTTGGGCTTCCATTATTGGGCCAGGCGACGAGGCTGGAACAATTACGAAAATGGATGGAAGGTACGAATGAATTAACAAACTAATACGAAACAACATTGCAGATATTACGAACCAGATATGAAAACATTACGAAAATAGATGGTAGATATTACGAAATAGCTACGAAAATAGATAAAAAAACATTACAAAAACAGATATGAAACAAAAATCAAATGTTACGAAACCCCAACGTATCTCAACGTTTTCGGAACCAGACGTCCAGGCCCCTAATCAAACCGGTGAGATCAAGGGCTTAATGGTTTAACCTGGATTGGACTATTGGTGTGTCGAGTTGAACCATTTTAATTATAAAATAAATAAATAACTAAATATAATTAAGCTGGACCGACCAAGTTTTAATTAAGCCGGATCAAACCGGAGGTATAGAAAGTTCAAAATATTATGTAAATAAGTTATAATTAATAATTTCTTGCAATAACTTATTAATTTATGACTCTATATGACATTTCTATATATTAAGGACCAATATATAATAAGTTATATATATATATTAAGAACTAATACACTAATCTAACCAAACCTTTCACGAATATGTCAAATCTAGCAACTACTATTTAAAATCTCAAATCAGTCAATTGAGTGATTTTCGTTATTGTTTTTATCCAAGTTAACGAAAATACAGAATTCAAATTTTGCGTGGCAAACATTATCATCGTACATGTTGTCACATCAATTATGTGGTAGCTGATGTGGCATTTGTTTGATCGGTAAAATGAGTGTCACGTTAGTTCTGTTACTAGTGTTATTAACAGTGACAAATTTTTAGAATTTGTTGGCTAGATTTGTCATCACTTCCAAAAGTTTGTCATCACTTCCAAAAGTTTAGCTCGATTGTGAAAGCTCGACACGAGCTCGAGCCGAGCTCGAGCTGGGCAAAGCTAGGCTCGTCAGCACCCCTAATAGGGAGAGAGAAAAAGGGGAAGATAAGAGGTAGTTCTCAGAAATCTCTAAAGAATTGTTTGCAGATAGAACTACAACAAAGAGATTAAATGAGGGCAAACTGAAAATAGGTTCCAAAATGATCCTAAAACTTTTAGCCGAGCTTTTGTGTCCAGGGTGCCAAAATGTAATTCAATTGAGAGCAACATCTGTGAGACCTTCAATGGGTGTATTCTGAAATGGAGGGGACTTAGAATCATTAACATGTCGGAGTGTGACACCCGTCCCGAACCGACCCGGGTTGAACTCATGGTCGAACAGGCCAAGGGTATCACTCGAAGATACATCAATAAAATAAAAGAGAAAACAACATTGAAATCAAATTAAAACTTAGAACAAACGTAAGTCGGAAGCGCCTCCGTTATTCAAAATCTAAAACTTATTACAAAGATACAATTCAAACCAAGAATCCTTTACAATCCCGAAGTTCAACTCAATCTATACAAAATAACCCAACCCAAAACAGTCAACATAAATCCAAAAGATGGTCAACTCCTGGTCCAAGCCTCCAAAGATCTTCTCCACGCCAACAACACCTCGACACTCGATACACAAAGAAGCTCCTGAACTTTAACTCACACACTCTAACCACGCGCACCTGAAAAGAGAAACTGGGGGGGATCAGTTTCCTAATGAAACTGAGTGAACCCACTGGGTTTAATTATGCGTCGAACCTATCCAAAGAAGCGATTCCAAACTCCACAAGTAACACCAACAATGGAATCAGACTCAACCTTACTACATATCGTACGCTAATCCCTCACCTGACAAGAAGACGAGGCTCTAAAACAACTTCTAGAACTCGAACATCCAAGCTCTACAGCTCCAAAAACGTAGCTACTTCCCTCTGCCACCGACTGTGTCCAACTCTTAAATAACAGAAACCAAGATATGTTATCTCTTCCTCTTGTCGCCAGGAGCGCGTAGCAAGAAACAGATCATCAATCGGATCTCTATAGCTCCCGGAATCAAGGTTTGAAGTTGGGGGAAGTTTCGTTCGTCAAAGGGATTTTCGGGAGGAAAGAGAGAGAAGTTGATGATTTCCGTCAAAACCCATTTTTTTTATAGTCAGACCATGATACACGGCGTGTATCTCTGATACACGGTCATGTATCATGATCTGCCAACTTTGACGAATTTTTCACGTACTCGCTTGTAACTTCGACCCGAGTCAATTATGAACGTCACGGACTTCGATGGGGCCTCAAGAACATTGTTTCCAATCTCTTAACCATCCAAACTCGAGTTCCAAATCATTTGGTTGGGCGGTGATGTTACACGGAGGGTATTCGAACTTACATCATGTCTAGGTTAGTTGCTAAAGACACCATGTTGAATAAACATATTGGGATGCTGCTCTCTCCTAGGATTGCTAAAAAGATTGAGAAAGGGAAACTATGTGCTAGGAACTACATAATTAGGCAAACCCTCGAACTAGTGTGTGAGTGCCATATAGATGAATTTAGCTATGTTGTCAATCTGGGAAAATACACTTGTTCATGTGGGTACAAGGAATTGTTTGGCATTCCATGTAACCATGATATAGTTGTGGCATCTTTCTTGAGGAAAGAAATGAAGTACTGGGTGCACGAATATTACTACGTTTCTTATGTCAAGAAGGCTTATGGATATGGGGGATACCGGCACTACAGTGCCAACAAGCTTGGATAACTACAGAGGGATATGTCATATTTCCTCCAAGAGATCGGGTGATGCTAAGTAGGCAAAAAAGAATAGACGTAGAGAAGCACAAGAACTTGAGAACCGGTCGTTGAAGCACAGATATAGTGGAGCTGTCTTAGGCCGAAAGGGGATTTTTGGGGTCGTTTGTTTGGGAGGAAAGAGAATTTGGGGATTTGGGGATAGTGGAAAGTGGGGAAGAAGTGTTTTGGTGAAAAAAGTAATTGTTGAATTTCATTGTTTGGTTCAGCATATCTGTGGGGTTGATATTTTGGAAACGAAAATGTGAACAGTAACTGATGGGCTTGTAAAGACTAAAATACCCTTTTGTCTACTTATCCAAAGCTTGTTCCTTTCCTCTGCACTCCCTTGCTCTTCTTCTCCGTTTCTACCCACTTCAATCTTCTACAAACTTTCATTAGATGTTGACCAAGAAGAAAAGGAGGGGAGGGCATTGAGGGTTTGTTTGGAGGGAGGGATTGGCAGAGAACCCTGGTAGGCTCGCGACTGTAAGCAAGGAGGAGGAGGAAGAGAAGCCGGCGGCGACAAGCCATGCTCGCAAGTCGAAACTAAAGGAATGATAGAGCCAAGGCAGAGGAAATTGAACCTTGGCGGCTCTAGTGAGATAATCGCCACTCTCGCCGGCAGAGATGTTAAGGACCGGCTTTTGGACCTTTATTTCCCGCATAGCGTTGCAGAGCTTCCTTTTCGACCGCCATTGGAGAGCTTCTTGGTGGTGGATGGAGAGTAGGTGTTTTGCTACCCACTGTGGCTGTGTGTGGTCTTTGTCAACATCATCTTCTGTTCTCCAATTTTTCCCAGTTTGCAGACACCATAGGGTTCCAACAGAAAAGTTATGGAGTTAAAATCTAACGAAGATATTATGGTTCCAATAGAGGAAATTTCATTCAAGTGCACCATTGAATAGTGAAAGGGAAGCTCAACTGCAGGAGATAGATCACAAAAAATGAAGAAGGGGAATAAGGCACTTGAAGCCCATTAACAAAAGGGAGAAATTGATGAGGGTACTAATAGAAAGTATGAAAGATATAAAAAGTTGGTCCAATAATATCTGTGTTTCTCATAATTTTTGGGTAGACAGAAATTGTAAAAGTTCAGATGGAGGAGGAAAATGTGGGCGAGAGAGGAAAGTGAAATACAAACACAAGTTCCTTTTTATGCCTAACAAACAAGGCATTTGACAAAATGCTGAGTTTTCTAGAAACTCAACCCAATTTCCCCCTAAACAAACGACATTCTCGAAAGTGTCAGAAGGAGAGTCACAATGCAAGGCGATGTCCGATCTGTCAAATGCTTGAAATGCAGAGATAGCTGGGATACCAACTCCAGAAGCAACTATTCCTACACGAAGGGGCCGCCCCCGCAACGATGGGGCTGTCAGAAGGACAACGAGGGTTCGATGCGAAGGGTGTGGACAACTGGGTCACAACACTCGTTCATGTTTATCAAATGTTGAATTGCAGGTAACTTATTGTTTAAGTTTGTCTTGATTAGCTTATTGTACCTACTTCCTTACATTTGTCTAAAACGACTTGCGAGAAACTGTTGAGCCTAACACAAGTTGATTGGTTCGTGACCCGGAGGTGAGAACCGCAATGCAAGGTGTGAACCTCAATGCAAGGTGTTGGGGTGTACATCAATCCGACCACCGATAATAGTTACTACAAGGGGACAGACACAGTACTTGATGTCCAGTGACAAGCTGAAGCAAAGTGGAGGGAACTGGAGATATCACATGGTGTATCATTTTCTCATATTGGCATGAAACTTTGGGATTGTGCCTGATCGCATTCGGAACATATGTTGGAATATGTATTGAAACTTTGGAATCGTGTCTATGTATTGGAACTGAACAAGACATATGTTAGAATAGTTTCATTAATGAAATTATTTGGGTTTTAAGATATTATACCAGAGAGGATGAGAGAGAGAGGTAGTGAGAGAAAGAGAGAGGTCGGGACCGCTGTGAGGTCCCAAGTCTGGGGTGTTTCATCTGGGTTTAGGTCTAGGAGTATGGATCAATCTCTGCGTGTTCTTAGAATTAGGGGTCGGGAGATTCGCATCTCGCGCTCGGATCGATTTGTGGACGCAGACTTCCGGATTTCGGTCTCTGGTCATGGGAGAGGTCACTTCGTTTTTTTAGATATTTCTCTGCTTCGTTGGGTTCGTGATGTCCTCCAGGAGGCGTTGCAAAGAGGATGGAAATTGGGAAAGGTCAAGTCAGTAGCGAGTGGCACCAGATCTGCTGTCATTGATTCTTTTTGCTCAAACGACATCCACTTTCTAAAGCTTACAGAAATATGCAAGGATGGGAAGTGTTTCTTTGTAGCAATTCCTATGGACAATGATCAGTTGGGATGGAGTGCTCTCTTGAAATCTTTACAGAGCATTTTAGATGGGGCTGTGACAGAGAGAAAAAGCTCATACCCACACTCTTTTGCAGCAATCGTGAAAGAGAATTCCCAAATCAAAATGAGGGATGGATCGGACTCTGATGCGGCGGGTATCAGTGAGATTTGGGAGGAGGATAGGGGAGTCAACGAGCGGATTAGGAAATTAAATAGTTGGGTTTTAGTGAAGGCAGGATCGATTTTGTGTGGGGACGAAGCTCTTGTTCACTTTCGGATTTGGATGAAGCGGTGGTGGGGCAGGGAGGTGGCGGGTGAGGTGAAATTGCTTGGGGATGATACTTGGTTGATAGATTGTGGTTCAGAGAGGCAGGTGGATGACATTTTGAAGAGGAATTGGTATTTCCGGGGTACTGCTGTAGAGGTAGAGAGATGGCATCCAGAAGCAGGTAGGGGGTGGGAATCGAACGGTAAAAGAGGGAGGTGGATCTTGGTTTTTGGCATTCCGATTCATCTGCGGGCGAACTCGACTTTTAGAGAAGTGGGAGATGCGTGTGGGGGGTTCGTTGATTGCCAAGAAACGGGCTTTTCCGCCGTCCGAATCAAAGTACAAACTGAAACAGAGCCGCCGGCGATAATGGCTTTGAGACATCTCCGGTCGGATTTCAAGATTCATATCTTGGCAGAGCCCTTGGTCAGGTTGGTAGATCGGAAAGGGAAGAAGATTGTTGCTCAAAAGAGCCCAAGGCAACAACGGTCGGAAGATCAGCCGCCAAAGAGGTGGCCGGCGCAAAAAGAGTGGTCGGCGGCGCACAAAGAGGGGTCGGCGGCGATGGAAACGATTGTGGAGATTGGGGAGTGCAGTAGGGGTGGAGAGGCTAGGGTTGGAGGAGTGGGCCTTTACACTTTGACACATAATGGGCCTAATTTTGAGCGGTTTATGGAGATGGATTTGATTAAAGAGGTTGGGTCCAAACCTTTTTATTTAAATTCGGATCTGGGCTTGGAGGCAAGGAGAGGGGCAGCTTTGGGCCTGGCACTTTCAGATCACTATATGGGCTCTTTAAGTTCTGATCACAATTTAAGCCCATCAATAGTTAAAAAGGGTGTCTCTAATTCCTCTGCTCCATTTTTGCAGGCAGATTCTAATAAGGATGAGAGTTCTCTGCTCCCTTTATTTTTGGCTGCAGAAAGAGAGTTTGAGACATCAAATGAGTTGGGGTTGGAAGGAACGGGCTCAGAGGATGATGATTTAAGAAACGAGGCCCTAGAAACAGTGAATTCGGAGGATGACTCATATGGTTACTACTCTGGTGATGAGATTATTAGTAAAGGAAAACTTATGTCATCTGTTTTGGATTTACAGTTAATGGGTTCAGAGGACGCGGCTAGTGAGAGGGTCGTAGAGGTAGCAAGAGAGGTGGTGAAATGACGGGCGAAATCGGTGCCAAAGTCAAGGAAAGAAAGGGAACTAAGAAGGATAAATTGGGGCCTTGCGGAGGTAGAGTCAGGAACTTTCCATTCGTCACCCCCGGTATGTGGTCACTCATCAATCTATTAATGATTCCTAAGGTTCTTTCTTGGAATGTCAGGGATTGGGAGATGTGTCGAAACAATTTCGTGTAAAGTGTAGGATTAAGGAGTTGAAGGCTAATATTTGGTGTTTTCAAGAAACCAAGTTGAGTGATGTTGATAACTCGGTGGTGTGTAGTATTTTAGGTAGGCGGGATATGCAGTGGGTTGCGTGTATGTCGGAGGGAACTCGAGGGGGTTTAATTACGGCTTGGGATAGCTCGGTGGTGGTCTTGCAAAATCATTGGGAAGGAAAATTCTGCTTGATGACTTTGTTTAAGAATGTTGAGGATGAGTTTTGCTGGATGTTGTGTAATGTTTATGGGCCGGTGTACCCAGTTGAGAAGTTTGCTTTCCTTCAGGAACTTAAGGATGTAGTAGAGTGGTGGAGATTCCCTTTTTGCTTGTTCGGTGACTTCAATATGGTTAGGACCCTCGATGAGGTTTCGGGAGGGATTAGAGCTCAATCAGAGATGGAGGATTTCAATGCATTCATAGATGAGCTAGGTATTATTGATATCCCTTTAAACGGTGCCTCCTTTACTCACTCCAATCTACATGCCAATGCTTCCTTGTCAAGATTGGATCGTGCTTTGGTTTCTTCAGAATGGGAGAACAAGTTTAGCTCGTGCATCCTGAAGGTTGGTACTAGGACTTGCTCAGACCATGCCCCACTTGTTCTCGAATGTGGGACGGATAGGATTATTAAGCGACCGTGGAGATTTGAGTCTATGTGGCTAGATTCTCCGGATTTTAAAAATGTAATTAGGACCTTTTGGGAGCCTCAAGAGGATGGGTCAGATGGTCTGTTCAGGTTGGCTAGTAAGATTAAGAAGATTAAGATTAAGCTGAAGGAGTGGAACCTAGAGGTGTTCAGGAGGAATGATGTGGTGATTCGTGAGATTCTAGACAAGATCGCTGATTTCGACGCGAGAGAAGAGGTAGGACAGCTTACGCAAGAGGATAAAGTTGAGAGATGTTTGCTAAAGTGCGATTTGGATAGGGTGTGGAAAAGAGAAGAAATCAGTTGCGTCAAAAAGCAAAAGATATATGGTTAAGGAAGGGTGATAGGAATACAGATTTTTTTCATAAAATTGCCAACTTCAATCGACGACGCAACTTCATCTCTTCGATTACCATAAATGGGGTGTGTTGGGAAGAGGAAGATGGATTGGCGGATGCTATGGTTCACTTCTATGACGAGCTGTATAGAGAACCGAGGTATTTTCGCCCTTTTCCTAGAACTCTCGGAGTGAGACGCATTGACAGGACAGCGGGAGAGGCTCTGACAGTGCCTTTCACCGAGAAGGAAGTTTGGGAAATTGTCAAGGGCTGCAAAGGGGATAAAGCGGCGGGTCCCGATGGTTTGAACATGGAGTTTTTTCAAACTAATTGGGATACAGTTAAAATGGATATTCTTCAAGCTCTCTCGGATTTTGTGGATTTGGAGTCGCTTCCTAAGGCACTTAATAGTACCTTTATATGCTTGATTCCGAAGAAGGAGGCTGTTGAGGATATTAAACATCTGAGGCCTATTAGTCTTGTAAACTCCTTTTATAAGATTTTATCCAAGACGTTGGCAGCCCGACTCAGAAGGGTTATCTCAGGATGCATCTCGGTTCATCAGAGTGCTTTCATTGAAGGAAGACAGATTACAGATGCTTCTTTGATTGCGAATGAACTGATTGACACCAGAAGAAGGAGTGGGAGACCGGGGTTAGCAATCAAACTAGATATAGAGAAGGCTTATGATCATACAAATTGGAATTGCCTCTTTGAGATGATGCGGACGATGGGTTTCTCTAGGCAATGGATTAGGTGGATTCATGCTTGCATTTCTTCGGCTAGATTCTCGGTTTTGGTAAATGGCGAGGCGAAGGGTTACTTTCGGAGTTATAGGGGGTTGAGACAAGGTGACTCCTTATCCCCATTTCTGTTCATTATGGTAATGGAGATTTTGTCTCAGTTTTTCATCAAGGCAAGGGAAGCGAACCTCGTTGAAGGCTTCTTCATGAATGATGAGGATAGGACGGGGGAGGTCCACCATATACTTTTTGCGGACGACGCTTTGGTTTTTTATGATGCTAATCAGGATCAAATTCAAAATATCTTGGCTATCCTGATATGTTTCGAAGCAGTTACGGGTCTGAAAGTCAACATACACAAATCGGTCATGCATACCATTGGCGAGGTGGATGATGGGGAGGGGTTGGCCAAGATTCTGGGTTGCTCTTTGGGTTCCTTGCCGGTGACGTATTTAGGCCTTCCTCTGGGTTGCAGGAGTTCTTCCAGGCCGATATGGGAACCAGTCATTCACAATACTCGTTTGCGACTGGAAACATGGAAGGCAAGGATGCTTTCCTTTGGAGGGAGAGTGACACTTCTGAAAAGTGTCTTGTCCCAGTTGCCCATTTTCTACTTTTCGATCTTAAGAGCTCCGATGTCAGTCATCAAGGAGTTGGAGAGAATCCAAAACAGGTTCTTATGGGAAGGAGGAGGAGGTGACAGGAAGCAGCACTTGGTTAGATGGGATCTAGTTAAGGCGCCTATGAGCAGCGGTGGACTTGGGGTGTTGGATCTCAAACTTTTGAACACGACCTTATTAAGTAAGTGGATTTGGAGGTATGTCAAGGAGAGAAACGCGTGGTGGCGAGGTCTCATCACACTAAAATGTGGTCGGGGTCTCTCAGATTGGAAGCCGTTTTGGGGAAGACAGTCTACAGGTTGGTCCTTGTGGAGGGATGTGGTTCACAGTGATTCTAGATTCTGGGAATACGCCAGGATTGATCCGGGGGGTGGGTGTGTGTCTTTTTGGTTTGACCATTGGGTGTCAGGTGAGTGTTTAGCTGCGAGGTTTCCTAGGGTTGCAGTAGTTGCCCTGTCTTGTTTTTCTTGTGTCTATGAGCAGGTTACTAGATTGGAGAGGCATATGTGGGAGGTCCCAGTGAGAGGCACACTCAGGGGAGGTGCAGAGGAGGAGCGACTGAGACTTTTGCAGTTCCTTGACGAGATTCCCGTGGGATGGATTTCACAGGGGCCACCTGCTCCTGTGTGGACTCTCACAGCCTCGGGGGAATTTTCTGTCAGATCCTTTTATCGTAGATTATGCCCTCAGGTGTGTCCAGGTTTGCTTGACTTTCCTGCTTCTGTCATTTGGAGGGCAGGAGTACCAACCAAAGTTGTTGGTTTCGTGTGGCAAGTCTTTCTTAGGAGAGTGTCGACGATGGACAATCTTCAAAAGAGAGGCTTCATTGGGCCTAACATTTGTGTGATGTGCAGAGCTGACCTTGAGTCGGTGTCGCACTTATTTTTGTCTTGTCCTTTTGCTTGTTATATTTGGGTGGCTCTTAGTTCCAAGCTTGCCATTGGGGACCTTTTTCTATGGACATTCAAGAGTTCATACGCAGTTGGCAAGCTGGGAACTATTCAAGAAGGACGCGGGTTTTTGCTGAGATGTTGATGCATGCTATCTTTTGGGTCATCTGGCTCGAAAGAAATGCTAGGATCTTTAGAGATCGAGAACGGTCACCTAGACACTTAGTGTGGAAGGTGGCATTCTCGGTTGGACGGTGGCTTAGAGCTATGGATACTATTTCACAGGATGATTTTAGGATATGGATGGTTGGTTGGAACGGACTCCATGACCCGGGTTGACTTGATGGTTGGTCGGCGAGATTCCGAATGGTTTTGGGTTGGATTGTCTTTTGGATTTTGATGGGGTGGGGATAGGTTTGGGAAGGCGATTTCGGCTGTTAGGAATCGCCTTCAAACGGTAGCGGGGGCGGGTTGTAGGGGCATGTATAGGGTTTTTGCTCTTTTGGGATGAGTAGGTAGGTGATTTTTGTTGGGGGCCAAAGGCCAAGGTCGGGGAACCTCTTGGGGTTTTTGACACCGACAAGGTGATTGGTTGTAATCATTTTTCGATCGTGACTCTGTTATATATAGTATTTCATTCATAAAAAAAAAAAGTTTCATTAATGAAATAGCACTTATTACATCAATCTTGTACACAAGAATAATAGGAAAACAACTAGCCCAAAAAAGACTAGCAACAGAACATTGATCTTTGCATTAAGGTTCACCACATTTTGAACAAGGGAACTGATGTCCCCCTGTGAAACCTTCATCTCATCTTCCATTTTCTTCAGAAATTTAGTGAGCTGTAACTTTGTCATCCTCAACCCGTCAACCTGGTCACTATCTGCATACCTACTTTTCCCTCGCTTAGGCGACACAACTTCGTCGTCACCAACTTGGGAATTATCTCATTGGAAGAAGCCACGGTCCATGGATTTGTCCTGCCAAAATGGGCATTGATAAAGAAAAGGAAGGTCGAAGACAGTGGAAGGACGAAGACGACACACCTCCGAGAAGAATATCAATCAAGATCTGGAAATAGTCATCCAGTAAAGAGGGGAATATCAGGAAATATGAGGCTCGGATGGGGGGTGAATCGGGATGGAAGAGTATTCATGGGATGGGGAGCTTCAGCATTTATAGTTAGATAAGCTTTAGATATATCTAGGTGTAATTTCTAGGGCTCAATGAGCTGACATGGCTCAATTCCCATATAACAAACGACCCACATATGAATTGTGTGCTTCATTTCATGGTACACTTTTTAACACCGGAATTTCCCATAGGCCATTTAGGAATACAAAAGAAAATAGCAATTATGTCCCAAAATAAGAACAGAGCAAAACTCGATCGAATCCAAACAACGCCCAAACTTTATACTAAAAAGATAGAATCCAACAACGTCCGGACTTCATACTAATAAGATCCACGAACTGTGTGCTAAGAGTCAAAAGACTATTCAAAGTAGAATCGTTTCCGACAGCAATGATTTTGGAAAACGATGTTGTTGAGTCGGCAAATGAACGGTGTTCGCTAATAGCGTTTCAGCACCACCATCATGATCGCCATCACAGCCAATGCCATGAAAGATGCCCCCAACGTATTCTCACGGAATGTTGATTTCCCATTACTCCCAGCAGCTTCAGTTTCATAAAAAGCACCAGCTGACGATTCCCCGAACATGTTCTGCAGAAATGAAGTTACAGTGCCAAACATATCCACCACGCTAACTTTGATGTCCTCCAGGATATCCATAAACCCAGTCTTCGACTTCTGGGATTCCCACGCATCTTCAAATGCCTCAGTCAGCTTTGGAGAACCTAAACCTTCAGAACTCGAATCTGCAACTGATTCTGCTGTTTCCTCGTTGATGGCACTTGTAATTGGCTTGTGGGACTGGAGGAATTCAGTAAGTGCATCATTGTTCATAACAGCATGCCACACATTTGGGTCTGCGGCAATTGAAGCAACTACAGACTGGTTCATGGGAAGAAACAAACCGTCATCAGTGAGGAGAATTTCATCTATTGAATAATAATAACAGCTTGACAACAATCTGACCGCTTCATTCCAACACTATGCTTAAGAACGCTACCAACTCAAGTACCAACCTAGTGAGTTTTGGCTGATCAAATGTAAATATGTTTAGTAGCTATAAATGAAAACGTACAAGTACAAATTGAAACAGCATAGCTATGGCCCCAGCAGAAACAACAAGGCTAAGGTTTTCGAGCACAAAACAATCAAGTTGATAGAGGCTTCAAAAATCATAAGATTGAAGAAGGCAGTTGGAAATGTGAATGCACTCAGTTGCAAATGAATGAACTTCGAAAATTTCTAGATACAGCTGTTGCTGTGTTAAATCGTACTAATCAAAGAGAGATGAAAACGGGACAAGACTGAAGGCTGCAGTCAGCATGTGGAATACCAGACATTTGAATCTAAAACTAGAAGCAAATTGTAAAATCGGTTATATAGTGAAAACATCAGAACCTGAGCAGCAGGGCTCTCATTGAGCAACTTAAATGCCCTCATAGCATTTTCTGGCACAGGAGCTGCTGAAGCAATGCAGTTTTTACTCCCCGTAAGTTCAGAAGTTGTAAGCACCGGAAGACCAAGTCGATCACCAAAACCAACTGAAGCAATTGATACTCCATGAGTAGGATTCTCAAGAGATATTCTGCATTTTCACAAAGGTAAAAAAAAAATTTAGAATATTAATAGTCTATAGCCATGGATATAAATATGATGAACGGTAAAAGATATGTCCTAAGTTGTTTTCTTCAAGATCAAACAGTAAGTTTTTGTTTCGCATGCCAGAGTAATGAAATGCAATACAGCGACTAAGTACGCTGCAAATTTTCCATTTGACTATCAGTGTTAGGAATGTCCATTGGCAATGCTTTCCACTTCAGTACAAGACGTTCAAAGAATCAGAGAGTAAATATGCACGGCTAAAATAGCAGATAATCACAAACCATTACTTGAAGAGGTAACTTGCGAAACCATTAAGATCAAAATGGATCGCAGAGCATTTCTGAAACTTGAGACGAATGCATATCATGCATATTCGCGAAATTAAGTGGTTCGGATATTAAATTGTACTGCGGGTAAAGAAAAACAGTTGAGATTGTCCTTACTTCTCAAGTGCTTCCTTCAACTCTGAGGTGGCTTCTTTAGCCTCCTGATGAGTCGGCGGAGGGCCAAATACAAGCCTGGGCTTCGGTTCAGCGGATTCCAACAGCATCAACTCCTCTTCCTCGCCACCGGCAAGCTCCCACTCATCGAGCTCCCAAACAGGGCGTTGAACCACACCCGTACCAGAGGATGTCGACGAAGATGAAGAGATCACAGCCGACACGGGACGAGATGCGTTGCGAACGGAGTGTTCAGCAGGTTGTAATCCGGAGACGGCACCGCGGAATCCACTGTTGACAACTCCGATACCGGCGACCTTGGCCGCCGTCCTCATAGCTGCTCCTCCTCCCATTGAGAAAATCGGAAGAATCAAGATATCCCTAAATTCGGCTTCTGCTCAATTGGAAAGAAACGGAATCGCGTCGATGACGAAATATGGGGAGGTGATGAGTTTAATCGGTTATGGAGTAAAGATTATTAAGGATCGCGTCCTTTGACGTACATTCAGAAACTTATCTGATAAATTCCGGGAAAAAACAAAAATAATAATTCTTTTGAATAGACTAAAATCAGGGGAAGTTTATACAAAAATACAAAATGGAAAAAATAGAGATATTTTGGGGAGAAGAACAGTTTGCTTAGTCTAGAAGACTTTAGTTGCCGACTAGGCCATGGTGATCATTTGATTGGGGAATGGATCCAATGGTCGGAACGTTCCAACTACAATATTTGGAGGGCATTTTAGTCAATGGCCTAACCAGGATAGTATATGGAAAATCAAATTGTAAATCGAAAATTGGTGTCACTAGCAAAATAAAATTCTACAAATTTGGATAATAGTAGAAAATTTTCATTCATCTAATACTAAATAAAAATACATAAGAAAAATTGCTTTCTTACGCGCGCGTGGGTTTCTCTGAATTCTAGGTTGCTTTCTGAGTTTTTCCTAGCAATGGCGCCGCCGACGCGGGATCCAGTAGCCTCGGGTAGCTCTAGCGGCCCTTCGAAATCTAAGTCTTGGGCTTCCATCGTCTCCCCTCCTGAGGATGATCTTCACTTTGTGGAGGAATCCTTGGCTGCGGTTGTAGACGGTGTGTTGAAGATTCTGATGGCTGTGGTTGAGAAGGGGATCGTTAAGCTGCGGCGAGCTATGGTGGGGCTGTTCGCTGGTGAGGGTCCTCCGCTTAAGGTCATTCGTTCGGTTGTGAACTGGCTATGGGGATACGAAGGGAAGGTTGAAGTCTCTCAGATGGATGTAGGTTGCTATCTTTTCGAATTTGCTTCGGAGACTCTATGTGCTGGGTGATACAGAGATCTTGGCACATTCATAAAGCTCCGATGATAATTCGTAGGTGGTTTCCAGGAATCCAGCCGATTGATTTTTCAAAGGAGTTGAAGCCGGCGTGGGTAGAGCTGAAGAATGTCCTGGCGGAGCTAATCACTCCGGAAGGGATTAGCTGGCTTGCAACTCAGGTAGGGAAACCTGTCAACAAATTTGTTAGAATGGGTTTCACGATTAAGGTGTGTGTGCTGAGAAGCTCTAAAGCTCAGGAAGTCTCTGAGCTGCGTATAGACATGGGGGATGATGAACCTGCAGTGGTGAGTGTTCTGTTTCCTTCAAGTAGAATCTATAAACCTGGAACTGATACGAGCCGTCGTTGGGAAGCCCGACATAAGCCTGAAGCGAGTGCTAGTAATGTAGCAGGCAATGTGCCTGAGCCCTCGATAGAGGGGGAAGGTGCACCTGCTGCTGCTGGTGTTTCGTCTGCCGGAGGGGGGTCTGGCAATGCTTTTGAGTTTTCCAATGGAGAGGAGAAAGCACCAGATCAACAGGATGAAACTGAATCTTCGGAGGAGGTGGATATCCTGAGCCCTGGAGTCCATGACAAGAAGAAGAAAAGGAAGAAGCGTAAAGGTAAGGGAAGTTCCCAGCAGAATGCTTCAGCTCTTGGGGGTGATGGGTCAGGCAATGTTCCTGAGACCCCTTCTGGGGTGGAGGGATCACCTGAGATCATCCTTGATGATGCTGCTGCTGGAGGGGTAACAGACAATGTTCCCAAATCCTCATCTGAGGAAGAGGGTACATCTGTTAACCAGGCTGCTATTGAAGCTCCGGCGGAGATAGTTAATCTGGGCCCTAAATCCCCAATGAAGAGTACCTCTAATGATGTAGCTGGGAGAATGGTCACTTTTGGTGACTTTGCAGATACTAACAAGGTGTCCTCTCCCCCAGTTGAAGCATTTGTGCTGACTCGTCAGCAGCACAACAAACGTAAGAAATCATATTTTGGATATGGAACATCAGGGGCTTTAATGCTCCTGATAAGTTTACTACTTTGTTTCAGTACATAAATAAATATAGAGTTGATATAGTAGCTTTACTTGAGCCTAGAGTAAAAAAAGATAAAGAGGATGCTATGGTTAAGGAGAGGTTTGGTGGTTGGAGATCTGACATTTGTTATGAGGGTTGCCTGGGAAAAATCTGGTTGGTATGGAAGCCAGATGTGCCGTTGCAGGTCCTTCAGAAGAGTAGTCAGTTTATTCACGTACGTATAGACTTGCCTAAGGCTATGCTTGAAGGAAAACGTTAGATGCATAAACCAGAATCGCAGCGGAAATACGATAACATCTAACAACCTAGATCAGCCCGATTGCATGTAAATCAATAACAAAGAGAGTTATCCCGACAAACCTCTTGAAGCGTGATATTAGCTCGAAACCTAATACCTCCCGTAGCCTTTAGATCGATCCAGAGAGCTTCAAATGTAGCTCCTCTACTTAGTCCACGCTAGCTGGGATCCGGATCTTCCTCGCCAAAGCTTGCTAGAACTTCTGGTCGAAGAACGGTCTTTAGGGTTATGGCGGCTAGGTTTTCTCCGGAGAGAAAGAGTATACGGCTTAGGATTGACTGCTACCCTAGCAGTCTTATTGATAGGATTAGGGCAAAAACCCTAATCCCTTCCTAAGCCTAATGGGCCGCCAGCCCAGTAGTCCCAATCCACCATGGATTGGGCAAATTAATGATCCGGTCCATACTATAGGCGTGTGACCTTGTAGGACCCGGTCCGATTAGCCGTGACCCAAACCACTAATTAATATTGGTCTCTAGCAAGACATATTAATCCCTAACCGGCCTGAATTAATTCTATTAATCAGGTCCAACACTTAACTAGTTCCTATGCGGATTTGGACCGATGGACATAAATCCTTCAGTCTCCCACTTGGCCGAGGGACAAGTCCGCACGTTAAGATTTCCTGTGTCTCCTGGTCGACCATTTTGAGAACGTGATAACATGGAGCGGTTACTCACTTATAGCTCAAAATCTTTCTTCTTGTCACTGAGATTCTTGAACTGTTTTAAATAAACAAATGATTGTAACAACAATCCATTTGAGCATGGCCATGCATTTCCACAGTTCTCACTCTACAAGGGGCCCGGGTCATCGTATCCTACTTTGCAGCAAGAGAGACATCTCCAGTCTTGTATCGATCATGCTCCCACTCAAATCATCACTACCCCGAAAATAATGCCTTTATAACTCCCTTATTCAGGTGAGCGTTTGACAGAATCAAAGGTGAGTCACTCATTGAATGAGGTCATACCATACTCATGTCGGAGGAATCCACTAGAAGTGTATAACTTTAGAAAGTCCTGGGTTACTTTCCAAAGCAGGTCATGTCCAGTATGCAACACTTATACATACCCATGTATATGGCAGGACAACACTTTGTCTCTATAGTCCGTGAAACTCGCGACTATCACAACCATCATACAAACTAGTCCTTTTTGGGAGTTCGTTTATGTTCAGTTTAACAACTCCAGACTAGGGACAAAACATAGCTTGAGAGGTTCAGTTCACTTATGGGGTTTCATGCATCAGCGACTTGTGGTGATGATCCCATTGAACGCTACTCAACTATTGAACATTTCATTCGATCCTAAGCCAAAATCAAATGAGAAGGAAAACTATTTCCTTTTGTTGAAACAATAACTCCAATGTCATACATCTCATGTAATAAACTCTATTACATAATGTATACATCAAATCTAAGCAAGGTCTTCCAAGACAATCTCCAACAACTTGTCCGAGTCCTTTTGCTAAGTTGTGCTACTTATGCTTAGCACCGCTTAGAGGCTTAGTCAACAGATCGACCAACTTGTCATCTGTTGAAGCTTTGCATAATCTGATCAAGTGTTTCTTCACATAGCCTTGAAGTAGACATTACTTCATATCAACGTGGCTTAACCTAGCCTTTGGGGCTTGGTTCCTTCAAACGAGAAGTGGCTTCATTGTTGTCACAATGAAGACCTACTTCCTTTTGACGTGAAGGAACCACATCAAGCTTTATCAGAAACTTATTGATCCACATAGCTTACATTGTCGCTTCTACTGCAACTATGTACTATGATTTCGTAGCAGATTGAGCCACCAAAATCCATTTGGTGCTCTTCCAACATACTACTCCTTCATCTCCATGAAGACGTATCTGGATTATGACTACGTGCCATCACGATTAGTCAAATGGTTGGCATCACAATACCATTCAATAGTCAACTTCCTTTTCACCTCCAATCACTGGAGAATCATCCTAAGTCTTTAGCAAGATACTTAAGGATGCTCTCAACAATCCAGTGAAAAATCACCTGGATTCGATTGGAATCTGTTGCACATGATGCAACATCTCTTCGAGTACATGTCATGACATACATAATGAGTTTATAGCCAAACTATGTGGAACACTCATCATATCTCATTTTCAGCTTGTGTCTAAAGACACGATTCTTTGCTGAAATGTATGTCGTGGTTCATAAGAAGGTATCTCCTCTTGGATTCCCTTATATTGAACCTATCAAGGACCTTATCAGTATAAGTCTCTTATAGACTAAAGAGCTTCCCTGGTCTATCTCTATAGATCTTAAAGCCCAATATGTACTCTACCTCACCCAGGTCTTTCATTGAAAACACATTTTCAAATGACTAGTATGTCATCCACATACAAGACCAAAAGACTACATTGCTCCCACTGAATTTCTTGCAGACACAAGTTTTCTCTATACATAAGATGAAGTCAATTTCCTTGACAGCTTCATCAAGTATGAGGTTTCAACTCCTTGATGCTTACTTAAGTCCATACATGGATCTCTCAAGTTTGCATACCTTCCCAAGATTTTAGTATCTTAAAAACCTATTGGTTGTGTCATGTACACATCCTCTTCCATTCAGGAAGGCGGTTTTGATATCCAACTGCCATATTCATAATCATGAAATGCAGCAATCGATGGGATAATCCGAATGGATTAAATCATAGCCTCTTGCCAAGATTAGGAGTCTGAACTCGTCATTGCTCGATTGTAGGTTATTGGTTCTTGACTTTCAAGAAGCAATATGTCTAGAGTTCCATTCATAATGAAGATTACAAATCTTCTTAGATTGAATTCTAGTCCATTTAGACTAACGAATTTGGAGTGAACAACAACAACTTGAGTATATCACCCATCCTTTGGCGTTTCCTCTACATCTTCACTATTTGAAAAATTTCTTATTCAATCGAGTTCTCAGATGTAATTGGATCAGTATCCATTTGTTGCCCATCATCTTGAGTCTCTTCAAGATGAATATTTCTCCCACTTGTTTTCTTGAAAATGAACTCATTTTCCAAGAAGACACCATCACGAGCAACAAACACTTTGTTCTCTTCAGGATTGTAGAAGTAATATCCCTTCGTCTCTTTAGGATAACCTACAAATAGGCACTTTGTCTGATTTGGTGCTAGTTTATCGAAAAGCATACGCGTAACAGAAACTTCACGACCCCAAACTTTTAGAAAAGATATCACTGGTACCATACCAGTCCATATGTGATATGGTGTCTTTTCAACAGACTTAGACGGAGTTTTATTCAGTGTAAACGCAGTAGTTTCATGTCCCCAGGAAAAATATTTGGAAGAATTTAGCGAAGCTCATCATAGATTGAACCATGTCTAACAAGTTTCAATTTCTCTTTTCCAACACGCCATTCAACTATGGCATTCCGAGAGGAGTGAGTTTGTGAAATGATTCCACAACTCCTAAGATGATCAGAAAAACTCTTGGCGAAGATATTCACCATCTCGGTCAAACCGAATGGCTTTTATCTTCCTACCAATTGGTTTGTACTTCATTTTTGGAATCTTTGAACATTTCATAAGATTCAAACTTCCAATTCATTAAGTAGATGTACCCATACCTACTTAAGTCATCAGTAAGAGTGATGAAGTGTCTAAACCCTCCACGAGTTATTGAACTCATAGGTCCAAACACATCAGTATGTGTGAGGGCCAAAAGATCACTTACTCTTTCACTTTGGCGAAGAATGACGACCTAGTCATCTTTCCCATTAGGTAAAGCTTTGCATGTATCAAAACTCTCATATGAAAATGAGAGTGAAACACCAACTGTCTAAAGTTGTTTCATGCGTAGCAAACTAATGTGTCTAAATGCCAAAAGTTTGTGGATTATGAGTTTGTCTATTTCTTCTTGGTGTTATTAGAACTAAAACTCCCACTGGAATGCATGCCATCCTAGCATCATTGTCAATGCGGAGTTTTATTCTACCACTAACTTCTTCCAAGTTACAAATATGATTCTGTCTGAAATCCATTTTCATTTACGATCTCTTGCTCGTATAGTGCTCTGTGGGTATTACACCTCTCATTCCTTTGTTTAATACTTTAAACGCGGCTACCCTTAACACCATATCCGAAGTGGTTCGCAAGAATGTGTATAAACCAGCCAACTACGGACGAGAGGCAACCATTGCTTCTAGTTCTCCTCCCACTTTATCCATGCAGTCATTGTATGAATTTTGGGAGAGATTTGGTCGTTTGGGGTACCAAGGATAGAGTATGCATTCATAAAGTTCACTCCAAGTGGTTCTATGAATGACAACACGTGGCACATGACAATCAACTATTGTCTTTTAAAATTCACTTATAGTCTTCTCTTCCTCATATGAGGTGACTATTAGAATTTTAAAGTATGGGTTTCAAGGACATTTACTTAAGAACACTACTTTGTTCTATATGTGGTGAGGGCTTCAAAAGCCTTTAGCATTCACAATGCTTTTGAATTTCTCCTTCATAAGGATAAATTCATTTGGTGATAGGATAAACAAGTTGACTAACCATAATTCTACGAAAATAAAGTGCAAAAACTATTATTGTTTCAAATATACATAGCTCAACAATTTTCTCTAAAATTAAGAGCATATGTGTACTTCATTCACACAAAAGTGTGTCCCCTTGAATGAAATACTTCCCAAGATCCTAAATCCATCAAAAAGTTAGCCGTACTACGCACTGCCACTAAATTTTTGTAATTTAGGTAGACCAACCCATTGGTCAAATCACAAACCTTTTGTGACTCTTGGTTGATTATGTGACAATCACAAAATCGGCTATGCTTCGAACCAAAACTTTGTCTTTTGTATTCGTTGAGTACGACCAAAAACGAACTTATGGACCCCTAAGATCCACCCTTGCTATCCAGTGCAATAATAGGTCCATAGTCTACTTTGGCAGAAAAAGGCCTAGTTCTTGTAAAGGCATCACAGGTCTCGTTATGGTAAAGCATTGCCTCAATTTTACTTTGGGACATTTTAGGTGATGTGTTTTTATCTACGTTTGCTAGTGAACTAATCGCGCAAGAGATATACACAACAACCTAAAATATGGTTCTAAGCATTCAGACAATTAACGCTTGTAGGTGATCGGATCTTGGCCCCCTTTAATCTTGGAAAAGCGCTTCATGTTCATCATCGAAGGATCTCCTATCCTTGAGTCTTTGACTAGCGTCCATCCCTCCTTTGTTGTAATTACATATTTTTGTAAACTAAATACAAGATTCCTAATCTATCTTATTAATTTACAAATAATAAAATTACAACAAAATAAACGATACGCATACCGTATTTCCCAAAATAATAATAAAATTAAATTGGGTGGGGCCTTTTATCAGATCACCAAGAACCTGCACGCTTTGCCACAAAACGCACAATATACAAAATAACACATGTATATAACATCCATTCATTCACTACCGCATGAGTGAATGACCTTAAATCTAGCATGCTTGGTAGATTTAACCCTAATTAACCAATTTTAATTAAGCTGGTAATTAATTATGAATAAAACATTTTTATTCTAATTAAACCCTAATAATAAACTCATTTATTATAATTGCTTCAACAATAAAATTCATTCAATTATAGGGATTATCGTCAATATTTAAAAGTTTCATGGATATAGATTTCAAAACTTGCCCTTAAATTCCATCAATTAAAACTCCCACTCAATTTAATAACTCATTATTAAAATTAGATAGGAAATTAATTATTAATTTAAAACTTTTCAATACTTAATCAAACTTATGATTAAAATCGAAAAACTGCCCATAAATCGAATTAAATCTGTCCAAACAGAATAAATAAATAAAATTTTTTTTTAAATCGAATCAAAACTGGTCGGACCGAACTGGTTCGGCTGAACTGGGTGAACCAGAGGGTTCAACCCGGTCCGGCCCGAACCAAACGGGCCGACCATGGGCTGGGCTTGCATGGGAAGGAAGACGACGCTGGGTTCAAAACCCTAGCAGCCGCTTCGTCCGCATGCTTCTGGCTGCTGCTTCTGTCCGCTGAGGCGCGCCTGTCGTCGGCGGCTGCCCCGCCGGTCGGCGGCGGCGGCGGTCGACGGTCGACGGCGCCGACGACAGAACAGTAAAAAAAATATTTTTTTTAATTATTTTAAAATCAGTTTAATACATAAACTCAGAAAACTCCATGAACACTTTTGAAAACACGATTTTCAACGAAAATATTAACACGCCATAATCCCATCTTTTAATTGAATAATTTTATTAAGAACGCAATTCGTTTTGTTATAAAAAATATGCAAAACGAGGGGCTCTGATACCACTGAAGGAAAACGTTAGATGCATAAACCAGAATCGCAACGGAAATACGATAACATCTAACAACCTAGATCAGCCCGATTGCATATAAATCAATAACAAAGAGAGTTATCACGACAAACCTCTTGAAGCGTGATATTAGCTCGAAACCTAATACCTCTCGTAGCCTTTAGATCGATCCAGAGAGCTTCAAATGTAGCTCCTTTACTTAATCCACGCTAGCTGGGATCCAGATCTTCCTCGCCAAAGCTTGCTAGAACTTCTGGTCGAAGAACGGTCTTTAGGGTTATGGCGGCTAGGGTTTTCTCCGGAGAGAAAGAGTATACGACTTAGGATTGACTGCTACCCTAGTAGTCTTATTTATAGGATTAGGGCAGAAACCCTAATCCCTTCCTAACCCTAATGGGCCGCCAGCCCAGTAGTCCCAATCCACCATGGATTGGGCCAATTAATGATCCGGTCCATACTATAGGCGTGTGACCTTGTAGGACCCGGTCCGATTAGCCGTGGCTCAAACCACTAATTAATATTGGTCTCTAGCAAGACATATTAATCCCTAACCGGCCCGAATTAATTCTATTAATCAGGTCCAACACTTAACTAGTTCCTATGCGGATTTGGACCGATGGACATAAATCCTTCAATGCTTTGTACGTTTGTTTACGCTTCTACTGAGTTATACAAGCGTAAAGAGTTATATGCAGATATTCAAAAATTAGCCAAAGGTTCAACTCCCTGGTTGGTGGGGGGAGACTTCAATGCAATCCTGGACTCAGGGGAAGCTTCAAATAGGTTGAGTTCGTTCACGAGTATGGAAGAGTTTAAGGATTTTGTTAGGAATTGTTCTTTTGATGAGCATTCCTCCTCAGGTCCTTTCTTCACGTGGACTAACAACAGATCCTTGGATCCTATTGCCAGAAGATTAGACAGAGTGCTGGTTAGTAATGATTGGCAGGTCAATTTTCCTGGAGTACAGTGGAAAACGTCCCGTGCAATGTGTTTGATCATTGTGCCTTGCTGTTCTCTACTGGAGCTGATAAGGTTTCCCGTCCCAAAGCTTTTAAGTACTTCAAGTGCTGGGCTAATCATCCTAGCTTTGGGGGGATACTGAGTGCAGTTTGGTGCAAAAAGACAAAGGACAATCCTTATTTTAGGCTCTATGGTAAGTTGAGGAACCTAAAGGTGGAACTGAAGAAGCTAAATATGGAGCACTATTCGGATATAAGTAAAAGAGTTATTCTGAAATGAGAAGAACTGATAGCCAAAAAGAGAAGGGCTTTTGAAGACCCGAATGAGCACACTATTAATGAAGTAAAGAAGTGTGGAGATGATCTTGATCAACTTGAAAAAGATGAGGAGGTATTTCTTCGACTCAAGTCTAGAGCCTTATGGATTGGTGAAGGAGATAAAAACTCAAGATATTTCTTTAGTCAGGTCAGAACAAGAACTTTGAGGAACACCATCAGGCAATTAAAAAGAAAGGATGGAGTTATGGTTGAGGACTTTGCTGCGTTGGAAGATGTGGTGGTAAGTTTTTATAAGAACCTGCTTGGCACATTGAAGCCAGTTGAGGATGTGAATCTTGCTGAACTTATTGACAAGAAGGTGACTGATGTTCAAGGAGACACTACAAAAAAACAGCTCTTTTGCGTCAGTTGAAACGTAGCAATTTAGCGTCGGTCGGTCAACAACCGACGCTAAATAGTTGACTTCCGTTTTAGCGTCGGTTGTTAGTCGACCGACGCTAAACTTAGCACGTCAACCGACGCTATTAGCCGTTCAGGGTCGATTTTTTGGTCTGACCGGATGGTTTGCTCAGCGTCGGTCAGAAGAAGCAATTTAGCGTCGGTCACCGACCGACGCTAAAATGCGTGTAATTAACGTCGGCTGGCATGCGTTTTAGCGTTGGTCATCGACCGACGCTAAACCGCGAACATATAAAAACCCCCCAGACGACAGAAATCAGTATGCAACTCCTCCCCAAAACTTGAAATTCTCTCAACTCCCAAATCCTCTGAAATCCTTTGAAATTGCCAGCATTCGAGCTAGGAGCTGCTGTGACGCTGTTCTCATCACCGTGCTTCCTTGACATTTCCTCCTGTGTTTCGGGGTAAGTTATTTAATTTTTAGATTGTAATTTAAATTTTGTTTATTTTGTAGAGAATTATAATTGTATATGTTCTGATTATTAGGATTGTAGAGAATTAGAATTGTATACTTTGTGATTATTAGAATTGTAGTGAATTGAAATTGTTGTGACTCCTAGAATAGTATTGAATTGTAGATTGTAATTTAAATTTCGTTTAGTTTCTAGATTGTATGTGTCATTAGCATTGTTGTGGATTGAAATAGTTTATTATGATTAGTTCTAATTGTACATGTTGTGTGGTTATTTTCTCAGTGCCCGTATCGAGTAGTGCTTTTCTTGTGGTTCTGTCTTCTGCCTTTTTGTCACTCACCCCGGTGTAAGGTATGCATTTGTTGTCTTTTTTTTTTACACGTAAATTAATTGATTGTAATATGCATGTCTCATAAAAATGATTAAACTTGTATAGTAATATGTATGTCGTCAAGATTAATCTAATTCCTAGTAATATGTATGTTTTCACTATGATCAGTTATAATTTGTTTTTATGGTTTAATGCGAGTAAAAGTATATGATTACTGTGTTATGTGTTTTCTGTATGAATTATGTGGTAGTTATAATTTATATTGAAAATGAGATTAATTAGTAGAATTGTTTGTTATTTTTAATTATTTGTTAGAATATGATTAATATTACACTACAACGAAACTAATGTTTAGCAGCAGTTTTTTAACATCATTTGTTCGAACCGCTATTAAACCGAGTTAATTTAAAAGGGGTTTGACAACCCCTGTTAAACAGCACCCGTTTAACAACGATTTAAAATCGCTGCTAAAATATGACCCGTTTAACAGGGGTAACGTTAGAATGTAATCGCTCTCTGAGTAGTCTTTCTTTCTCCTCCGACGCGATACTTTCATCCTCTGACGTCGACGATTAGGACCTTCCTCCGACGTTGACAATTAGGACCTTCCTCCGACGTCGACGATTAGGACCTTCTGCCGAATCTCTGATCTCGGTGGCACGTCTTAAATCAACAGGTATCCTCAGCTTCATTGTTAGACTTCTTTCAATTGGAAATCGGATCTCTCACAGGATGGCAACGTTTGCCGGAAATTGCCTAGGTAGCCAGATTTCGTGCGGCTTCGGAGCTTTGGAGCACCAATCCCTAGTTTGATTGGCATCTGTGTACGGGAATCAACATGTATGTTCATAAAACCCTAAGATTTAGTGTTGTGTTTAGGGTTGTAGGAGATGTTATCCATCGGAGATGCTATCTGGTGCTTATTAAGAACACTCTCTGCGTTCTTAGGAAGTCTTTCTCTGCTTCTACCAGAATCTCGAGCCTTGCCTCACCTCTCTGCTGTATGATACCAAACCAATTCTGTAATCCAATATTTGGAGTAAACAGTCAAACAAACTGGTATACATTGATTCTTGGGTTGAACCATTCACAAGTCCCCTTTCTTTCATTTGTAATCACATAGACATGGTGATGGAGGAACATTCACCACTGCTGACTGTTGTTGTAAGCAAGGGCTACTCTGTGCCCAGATTAGCTGCTAGCCTTCCAAGAATACATCAATCAATAAACTTATGTCAAACTTCTGTATTGGAACAACCCAATCCCAAACCCGGTCCTAGGAGTTGGCGTAAGATTACCAAGGTGGAGAAAGATCATGCGTTCGATAATTACATCCGGGTAAGTACTTTACCCTTCATCAAAATAACCTGTTTAATTTTGTTAATAGAAGTTTCAGACGTGGTTTTATTACTTATGTTCCCATTTTAAAGTTTATGTACTTAAACATATTCCATTGAGCTTCTAGCTTATACTGTATCCCTTTTCAGTTTAACTTTTGTTACCTACCAATACCAAGCATATTGATATTCATTATTTCACTGCAGCCACATGATCACTTTGCTTATAAGATGTTCAACACTAATTCTGCATTTGTATTTCAAAACCAATATCATCAATAGGATTTGTATTTCAAGGTTGGTGGCAATTTCGTTTGACAAAACAAATAAGGGAAACAAGTTCTCAGCAGTAGGAAAATAATAGCTTGCTAGTTGAATGGTCTTTCTCATCAGTAGTGAGTACACATCATAGACATGATTTACAACTTGCTTGCTTTGAGAGTTCTGTTTATGAAAAAAACAAAAAATAGAGTTCTGTTTATGCTTGAACATGCTTTTAATTTGTTGTTATTTGTTTGTAGCAAAAATTTCACTGGAATGTTGAAGATGAGGATACCATCAGAAGGTATGTGATGAAGGATTTGGGGAAGAAGTGGAGAGAGGATCGACAGACATTGTGGGATAAATTGTGTGATCCAACTTAGCAAAAGGAGCATAACTATCAGCAGAGACCAAAGAAGGTGGATGCGGCAAAGTGGCAGACCTTTGTAGATCATCGGATGAGCAAGTACATGAAGGTAAATATTTATTATGTTTTTCAATTAAGTTTAAACCTTATACTTTTCTAACTGTTTAAGGAATGTCACAGAAAATTTCTGCCATAAACAAGGCAAATCGAGCGAAGCAAAAGATTTATCATACTTCTGGTTCCAAGAGTATCTTGGCGAAGGGAAAGGAGCTGGTAAATAATCGTCTTTTGAGTAATTTTCTGAATTATATTATTGAAAATATTGTGCAATATCGATGTTGAGAAATTGCAAAAATACAGGAGGATGAATGGGGTAGACCTCCCACGAGGGGTGAGCTCTTTAGAGAAACGCACCAGCGTACTGGACGATCTGGACCTGATAAATATCCGAATGAGGAAACAAGAGAAGCAGTTGTAAGTACTTAGTTAGATGTAGTATCTACTTCAATTGTATAAATTACTGTTTTTGTCTGACTTGATTGTGGTTTTGTGTGTAGGAGACCGTTGAGCGTTTCATGGAGGATCCAGCGACTCATAATCACATTAGCTCGTTCGATGCTGTTGGTCGAGCCTTTAATGAGAAAGAGCACCATGGTCGTGTTCGCGGTCTTGGTTTTGGACCGACACCATCACAGGTATGACAACTCCCTGGTCTATGTCCAAGCTGAATAGATGGTTGTATCTGTTAGGTTACTGCTGTGTTTTTTTTTTGGGGTTAAGTACTCCTGGATTTGTTTTGTTAGGTTACTGCTGCTACTTGTTGATTTGTTGATTTGTTGATTTTTGACCAGCTGATGGAATGAATGGTATGATGTACAGTGTAATGTATTGTGTTCCAGCAAGATGTCATTTTTAATTATGTATTCTGCATTTGTAATTATGACAGAGCATGGGTTTTGAATGTTAATGTTGTGGTTATTGGTAGGCCACTAAGTGCCATTCTAAACCATATGACTAGTGAAGTCAACCTATACATTTAGAGGTTTCAAATCAAATTAGTTTCTTCATTCTTCATTGTAGCCACGTTTGATGTTGCTATCATGATGTCTTCTGCTATGTGTATGTGTTGAAGTTATATTTATGTGATTTTCATGATGTCTCACTGTTATATGTGATTAGTATTGTGGACTGTGCAGTGGTTAATATTTAGCTATAGCGTGGCTTGTGCATAGAAAGGAGTACTGATAGTTGTATTTATGAATAAGTCATGACGAAATTTCTGAAATACTTGTGTCGTCTTATTATATTGTAGGTATTTGGTAGCAGCTCTCAAAGGTCAGCCTCTCAGAGCTCCATATACACGGATCCGGGATTACGGTTGTTTACCGATGGTGTACTGTCAGTACTGAACCAAACTGTGAGCTCCAGTCAACTTCCACCTGACGTAATGGCGGCAGTTAATCGCTTGAATCAGACGTTTGGCGATGTTCAGTCGAGTCAGCACTCACATGGTGACCCACCAGGAGAGGTGCCACGGAGTTCACGAGGTGACGACCAGCAGTCTGGTGAGGCTAGGATACCAGAGACTACTACCTCCCCGCTCGTGGATATCACCAGGATCAGCCCTAATGTTGCAGGGAGTAGTAATCAATCTGTAGGTGCTTCTAATTCATCCTCTACGCCAGGACCAACTGATGATAATGTCCTGAGTTCGACCAGTTCTGACAGTTCCGACAGTGACTCTGACTCTGACTCTGAGTAGATGTTGATGTTATTATTTAAGGGTGTGAAAACATTTGTAGTTGTCGTATCGTAGCGTTGACATTTAGTAGATCGTAAGTGGATATTGTAGTGGTCTCATGTGAAAAAACTACGTTGTAAGGATGTTTAATTTATATTTATGAAGAAGACTTTTCATTTATTGTGTTAATTGTTTATTTATTATTTCGAATTAAAAAATGTCGAATTTCAAAACTGTGTATTAATTAAAAAATTAAACGTTCGTTTATAAACGGCTGTCTCAACATGGGTTAAATTGTCTGTTTAACAGCGGTTTGTAACCCCCTGTTAAATGGCTGTCGTTTAGGAGGGGTTATAAACCCCTGTTAAACGGAAAATTTAACAGGGGTTTATAACCCCCGCTAAAGGGTTGTCGTTTAACATGGGTTATAAACTCATGTTAAACATACAATTTAACAAGGGTTTATAACCCATGTTAAACGACAGCCGTTTAACGGGGCTTATAAACCCCTGTTAAACGGACAATTTAACAGCAGTTTGTAAACCCCTGTAAAATTGTCAGTTTACCAGCGGTTCCGTTTAGCAACGGTTAGTATAACAGCAGTTTCCAAACCGCTGGTAAAGGTTTTAACAGGGGTTTAAACCCCTGTTAAATGGACTTTTAAACCCCTCCAAAACTCAAGTTCTGTTGTAGTGTTAGAATTCATTGGTTGAGTTATGGTTTGTTTTTAAGTTAACTAAACTCAGTAACATATTGCTAGCTACTTCATGGTAATTTCGTACAAACACTAGTTACTAGTATATTATTTGCTATAACATGATTCTAAATTAATGTTATAACATCTTAGCATTTTACCTTAGTTAACTTATATATAGATTATGATCTCCAGTACTGAGAATCTATTCCCTACATTAAATCAGGTATCTCCTAATGGATAAATCTTGGATTAACACCCCAAGATTATCACCGGAGTACATGATTGGCTTAGAAAGCTTTCTGAATTTTGCTTTCTCCAACAACAACGACGGAGAGCAAATAGTCTGTCCATGTCCAAAATGTGGATTCAAGAAGTGGTTGTGTAGAGATGATGTGTATGAGCATTTACTCCGCAAGCAATTTCCGCCAGGATATACTGTTTGGGATCGACATGGAGAGCGACATGGAGAGCGTCTGTATGGATCTTCTTCTAGGACTGCACGTACAATAGTGCATGGAAGTGATCATAATAGATCACTTCGTTCAATGGTTAATGATGCTTTTGGTGTCGTTACTGAGGAGGTCCGCGAGACTACTACTGAAGTACTTGCTAATGAAGATGTTAATGAGGAAGGTCAATTGAATGAAGAAATTCCTATGAGCGAAGATAATGACACTAGCATCCCTGAGCCAATACAAGAGCCGGTTGATGATGACAATGTAAATTTGAGGGATTTACTAAAAGATGGAGAAACAGTACTATACGAAGGATGTAAGAAGTTCTCCAAATTATCTTTCATTATGAGACTTTATCATATCAAGGGGATGCATAACATCAGCGATAAAGCAATATCAATGATCCTTGAGCTGCTGCATGAAGCTTTCGAGTTTGGCAACATACCGCCAACAGGATATAGTGCAAAGAAAATGATCAAACGGCTTGGGCTGGGATACACGAAAATTCATGCATGTGTGAACGATTGTATGTTGTACTGGGGTGATGACATAGATGGGATGAGTTGCAGGATTTGCAAGCAGTCTAGATACAAGGATGGTGGTGTTGATGATGACGTAGTTGATGGAAGCAAAGAGAAGAAACTTAAGGCATTGAAAATATATCGATACTTTCCAATAATTCCAAGGTTGCTGATGACACTCGATTTGACGTGATTATCAGCCTCATTTAAGCAACATTTCTTTGCTTAAGACATTGTTTTTAGGGTCGAATAACGAATATTCAATCGATTGCCCTATCTCGTGCCATTTGTGTTACCTTGGCCCGTTTCGGGTCTATTTGATGGTTTTCTAGTGTTTTCATGTTAGCACAGGTTTTTGCCATCAAATAAAGTAGCCATGGACGTGTCTAAGGCGTTGGAGCCTCGAGGAATCAAACTGGAATCGATCCAAGGAGCCAATCAAGTCAAACCAAAAATCTGCCATTCACACTTACAGTTTCGGCGAAACCAGGCCTCCAATTTCGGCGAAACCAGCAGTTCAAATCAACTGATGCCAACAGAAGGATGGTTTCGGCGAAATAAATCAACTGCACGGACCGAAGACATTGAACAGCCGGCGGAGCCCTGAACTCAAAGCCAGTTTTGCCGAAACTATCCCTATGGTTTCGGCGAAAACATCAGCTCAGCCCGGCCCAACTAGGGTTAAGTATTTATACTTAATCCGGCGGCCCGAGAAAAGAGAATTCATAATTAATCATAATACAACTTTTCGAGATCAGAATTCTCTGAAGTTCTGGAGCGAGGAGTTGGAGTTCGAAGATCCGGATAGAGATCGTGACGCCATCCCTTCCACCTCGGAGAACCGGAGCTAGGAGTGCAACTTACCAAAGATCGGAGTCTGTCAGAGTCGTCTGAATTAGGTTTTTCAGATTCTTTTCTGTTCTTCCTCTGAATGATGAACTCTTTCTTTGTCTTTGTGTCTTTTGTAATGATCATGAGTAGCTAAACCCTTTAGAGCTTAGACTAGATGAACCCTAAGTGACCCAGGGCTTTAAAGCGGTCACGGATCGGCGGTGATTAGATTCGAAATTCAGTCAGTTCTTTCTCATGTTTGATTCGTTCTTCATTGTTCATGTTTCTTGTCTGGATTGATCACCTAGATTAGATTCTTGTTAAACTAAGTATAGAAGCGAACGCTCGCCTTACTTTAGAACATCGAATTGAACAATTAACCTTATAATTGGAGTGTGCCTTTCGTAGGAACCGGTTAGGGTTAATTCACTGCAAGAGTAACTCATTAATCACTAGTAATCACACCAATTAATTAAGTCGTTGCGAGAGGCGACCGTACCCGGGCGGCTAGTTAATCTTGGTAGTTAGAACGGATAGAGCGAACGTTCGCCGGTCTTAAACCTAAGGGTAAGGAGTTATGGTGGTGTCTTAGTAATTGATTGAATGAGAATCGAAATCCGTTGATCTGTTGATTGCCAATGCTTTGGGGAACGAAGGGGGATTCAAAGTCTAAGTTCGTCTGTCATTCTTGTTTTCAAACCCTAATTCCCAATCTGCTTTAGTTTAATTTCTTTTTAATTTTTCTGCATTTCTTAGAAGTAGAAGTCGTGGAACTCACACCACGCACAACGTGTTCACCTTTGAGTATTTTGCTGGTTTTGAAGTAACCAATCATAGAAAGCCTCGGAATACGATCTGCTATACGCTTTTTAGCATTAGTAGTTTTTTATTTGGCTGAATCGTCCGCATAACAACGACCGGGCGGGTCACTAGTTGCAAAGATTGTTCATGTGCCCTAGAACAGCTGAGAGTATGGTGTGGCATTCTACAGAAAGAACTACTGATGGAATGTCGCGGCATCCACGAGATGGTCAAGCGTGGGTTGACTTTGACACTAGGTATCCTGAGTTTGCTTCAGATCCGAGAAATGTTAGGCTCGGCCTTGCTACTGACGGCTTTAATCCTTTTGGGAATATGAGCCTTAGTCACAGCACATGGCCAATTGTACTAATGCCATACAACACGCCTCCGTGGGAATGCATGAAGTCAACAGGTATGATATTGTCTGGGTATCATTCCTGGAAAGAAATCTCCTGGAAATGATATCGATGTCTACCTACAACCTTTACTTGATGAGCTGAAAATGTTATGGGAAGGTGTAGAAGCATATGATTCAGTGAAGAAAGAATCATTCACGTTGAGGGCAGCATTAATGTGGACAATTAGTGATTTCCCTGGATTGAGTTTATTATCAGGGTGGAACACTTATACAGGACAGGCATGCCCCACTTGTAATCTAGACCAGGAGCCATTGCGTTTGGCGGGGAGGGGAAGAATTGTTTCATAGGAAGTCGACGATTCTTACTTGCAAAACATCCTTGGAGATTACAAAAATCCAAATTCAATGGTGATGTTGATTTAAGAGAGGCAACCAAACTCTTATCTGGCTCTGAAATTTTACAGCAGGTTGAGAACATCAATGTTACTTTTGGGAAGACGAAGGAGAGTGAACCGCCAAGGAAGAAAGCAAGAGGTGGTGGAGGAAACAAAAAAAAAGCAGAACAATGGAAGAAGAAGAGTTGTTTCTTTCAATTACCTTATTGGGAGTTCAATAAGTTGCGACACAATTTGGATGTTATGCACATAGAGAATAATGTGTGCGATAATATCCTGTACACTTTGATAAATGAGAAAGATCGAAGTAAGGATCACTTGAAAGCAAGGATGGATTTGAAACTGATGAAAATCAGAAGAGAGCTTTGGCCAAGACCAGATGGGAAAACTTGTCCAGCAGCTATATACACAATGGGTAAACGAGAAATTCAAACAATGCTCGAAACCTTGAAAGACATTGTTGTACCAGATGGATACTCAAGCAACATATCTCGTTGTGTTGATGTGGGAGAACCGAAAGATATTAGGGTTGAAAACTCATGATTGTCATATATTAATGCATGAACTTCTACCATTGTCCATCCGGAATGTGTTGCCTGCACAGGTCTCATCTGTCTTAGTGGAATTCTGTTCATGCCTGAAGCAATTATGCTCGAAAGTGGTTCATGTTGATGGGTTGGATACGTTACAAGAACGCATTGTGGTAGCTCTATGTCGTTTGGAGATGATATTCCCTCCGTCCTTTTTCACAGTGATGGTTCATCTAGTGGTCCATCTAGTTGAAGAAGTTAGACTTGGGGGACCAGTCTATTACCGTTGGATGTACCCTATAGAAAGGTACAATATAACAATCGGTTATTACATGCATTTGTTATGCGTTTACTTTATGATTTTACTAATAACAAAATCCTTGTCCAAACCAGATTTCTTGGAAAGCTGAAATCTTTTGTCAGAAACCAATCCCAGCCAGAAGGTTCAATCGCAGAAGTTTGGATTTCTGAGGAGATTATTACATTTGTCTCCTTATACTACGAAGATGGAGTTGAAACTCGGTTCAACCGTGGTTCTCGACTCCATGATCAAGTGAGAGATGAATCCCTTGGCATATCCAAGTTCCCTTCAATTGGACGTCATGTTGGCGGCGAACACCCCTATAAGTTAAATGATATGGAATGGTTACAAGCACACCGACATGTCCTTATAGGGGCTAACGAAGTCAGTCCTTTCCTACAGTAAGTACATATACTAAACTGCACTTATGGTGTGACTGTTATTCTATTTTAATTCTTCTCTATTGAATATGAACTTACTAGGGAGTTCCAAGCAATCACAAAACATCGATTACGAGGAAGATCAGCAGCTGAAGTTGAAAAAGTTGTACATAGAGACTTTGTGCAATGGTTTAGGAGTCGTGTAAGTATACTATGAGTTTCATTAACCTTTGCATGACGACAACTTCCAATCATCTATTGTGATACAGTATTATTTTTATTGTCATTTCACAGATACTAGATGATGCCGAAGTAGTACATTCGAATAATCTAAGATTGTTGGCACGAGGACCTTCTCGACAAGCTTATCAGTATACTGGTTACGACGTGAATGGTTATCGTTTCCGTACAGTTAGTCGTGATAAGGGTCTCAGTACTCAGAATAGTGGTGTGTACGGCAGCTATGAAACTCATAGTTATTCTAGCTCAGTGGACAATCGACCTCACACAAGCGAACTCGCGTACTATGGAAAGTTAGAAGACATACTTGAGCTGAATTATTATGGAGATTTCCGTGTGGTATTATTCAAGTGTAAATGGGCTAACACTCACAATCCAAGGTATGTGAAGAAAGATAGGTTGGGGTTCACACAACTTAATTTCTTACACTTGCTCTACACGGGAAGTCGCTTAGATGACGAGCCATTTATTGAAGCAAAGGTGGCCCGAATTGTCTACTATGTGGAAGATAAGGTGGATAAGGGCTGGTGTATTCCTGTACATATCAAACCCAGAGATGTCTACGACATGGGTGATGAGGAAGGCAACTTAGTGCATGAGAGTGAGATGATTATGAATCCAGAGTTGACTGATTTTGATAATTCTACTGATCTACCCCTAGCCAGGCCTGGAATTGCAGAGTTCGATGATTAACTAGTGTTTGGTAAAATTATTTTGTGCTAAGTGTTATTGTTCTATATTCAATACTCGAACTATTATTTCATAAATATTTGGATTTGGATTTGCAGATATGCCTCCTCGTTCAGGTCCTTGGTTGGTAGAGCTCATCGATCCAGCAGGAGTTAGGACTCAGGAGCCTGTGGCTAGTAGCCAGATTTTGAGCCTTCGTGATGGCAAGAAGGTCATCATGCCTTGGGGGCCTCTAGGGCCTACGGCTTCGGGCCCCACCGCTCTGTTGGGCCAGTTCACGGGTCTGTTGGGTAATGACCAGAACCTCATCCCACTACAGTATGAGGAGTGGCCCAACGTGATGGAGGGAGAGAAGAATGATTTGAAGGCTACTGTTTTTGTAAGTATTCAAATATGAAATTCATTCTTGTGTTATGTAAATTTAATAATAATTACTAATTTGCAATCATTGAATTTGATGCAGCGTTGTATCGTGATTGAGCCACCAGAGTTGACAGACACTGCGACTAAGTACATCATGGAGGATATTGGCAGGAAGTGGAAGGACTGCAAAACCCGCCTTTGGAGAAATTATGTGGTTAACACATACAAGAATAAATTGAAGAAGGAAGCTGAAGAAGCGGGCCAGGACTTCGACTGGGATGAGTTTGTGGATATCCCTAGGGCGTGGGCAATAGAACACAAGCCGGGCAGGATCTCTCCGCCTATGTGGGCACAGTTTGTGGATATCAGGCTGAGACCCGATAATGTGGTAAGTCATTTACAAATTAAGCCTTATGTGAATATATTATATCAACGTACATCATTGAAATGAATAACATTTTGTAGGCGAGATCTCGCAAGAATTCAGTCGCCCGGAGGACTTACACCTCACCCCACACTGGAGGGTCAAAGAAGTTGCGAGTTAGAGGACTGGAGTTGGTAATAATCCAGTTCAACTTTCCAATAATTTTTTGTGTATTAGTACGTTTTAGAAAGTGTATTCATATTGTTTAGTTCGTACATTTGTAGGCAGCTGAAAGGGGAGGAAATGCGCCGAGTAGAGGTGAGTTGTATGCTATCACTCACACAAAGAAGGATCAGACTTACACTGATCCTAATGCGGTAAGTACTTGATCACCTATTCCAATCTAACAAAATAATCTCCAATAGTGTCTATTTAATTAACTTTGGTTTGTGAAACCCATTTGTGTCATCACTGTGCAGCCTCAGATTCTGGAGCTGATGCAGGATCCCACAGTCCCGACATATCCTTCTGCGAACGATGCACTCAGACTTGTCTATCCGAAGGAGCACAGTGGTAGAGTTCGCGGTATGGGAACTGTCGTGACCCCCTCCCAGGTAATGTAATGTAGTATATGATATATGTAAATTTAAAATAGTCAAATTCTAATTATTTGTTGTCTTTGTCTATTCAGGTTAATATGAGTAGGAGACGTGGTGGAGCAGCCAGTGGATCGAGCCAGGGTAGTAGTTCAGCTACTACCACTCACATCTTCGGCCATTGTCCCGCGATGATCGAGTGAGGGCGTTGGAGGCAGAGGTCCAGCGCTTGAGCCATCTGGAGGAGGAGGTTCAGCGGCTCAGCCAGTTGGTGGGTTCATCTTCTAAGGGAAAAGGGAGTATGCCCCCCCTCAGACATGGACTCGTACGATGACGAGGAGGATGATGAGTAGATAGCATGTGTTTTTAGATGTTTTAGGGGGATGTTTAAGGTGCATGTGTTAGAACAATGTTTTGAGTACAATGTTTTAGGATGATGTTTTCGACATTTATATACAATATGTTTAGTGATTGGAAAAGTGAATTGTGAAAATGGAATTGTGAAAATGGAATTGATGTATGCAGGGTAATTTATGCAGGTATTGGCACTAGAAGAGTATGAGAAAACGAAAAAAGCAAGCAGAATTCTGCCCACTGGAACCTATAATAGCGTCGGTTGGACCTGTAATAGCGTCGATCACAACCGACGCTAAATTATAATACAGGTCAACGCGTGGTTGACCAGACACGCGGGTTTAGCGTCGGTTTGCCAATTTAGCGTCGATCAAACGTATGACCGACACTATGTTCTAACCACTGAGTCGGTTGGTGGTTCGACCGGAACATTATAGCGTCGGTTGACACGCGTTTTAGCGTCGGTCGACCAAATGACCGACTCTAAAATTTAGCGTCACCAGATCTGGCGTCGTTTTAGCCGACCGACGCTATTTATTTTGGCGTCGGTCATGACCGACGCTAAAACGCGTGTATGACCGACGCCAAACAGCTTTTTTTTTGTAGTGAGATGCCCTGGTTCAGCCTGTGACTCCTAAAGAAATAGTAGAAGCTTTTAAAAGTATGTCAGGGGATAAGGCCCCCGGCCCAGATGGCTATCCAGTTTCCTTTTATAAGCAACATTGGGACATCGTAGGGGCGGACGTTGTGGATGCTGTTCTGTACTTCTTTAGTACAGGTAAGATCCCTAGCTTCGTGAATTCAGTAATTTTGACACTGATCCCAAAGAAAACCATTGCTTGTGATATTAAGGATTATCGGCCTATCTCGTGCTGCAATGTTATATATAAGATTATCTCTAAGGTAATTGCAAATAGGATGAGAAAAGTATTGCCTGGTTTGATTAGCTCTTCTCAGTCAGCTTTTATAAAGCATCGGTTGATAAGTGATAACATTTTGCTGGCTCATGAGTTGCTTAGAACTTATAATGTCAAAAATATCTCTCCTCGGGTTGCAATGAAGGTCGATCTAATGAAGGCGTTTGAAAGTATAAGCTGGAGTTTTCTAACTGATGTCCTCAAAGCAATGGATTTCCCCTTGGTTTTTGTGAATTGGATTGAGGTGTGTTTGAAGTCTACTATGATCACTGTTGATATTAATGGTACTCTTTGTGGTAATTTTAATGCCTGCAAGGGCTTACGCCAAGGAGACCCAATTTCTCCCTACTTGTTCGTGGTGGCTATGGAAGTATTAAGCAGAATGTTGGACAAGGGTGCAGCTGAAAGGGTTTTTGACTTCCACCCTTAATGTAAGAATTTGATGTCTCATTTGGCGTTTGCAGACGACCTCCTTATATTTACTAAGGGTAATGAGAGATCAGTTAAGGGGATAGTCTCTATCCTAGATAAGTTCCACAGGGTATCTGGCCTGCAATGTAACCCGGAAAAAAGTGAGCTGTACCATGCTGGGGTCCCTGCAGATGAGCTGAGTAAAATCTAGGCCGTTAGTGGTTTTAATCATGGGTCCTTGCCATTTAGATACCTGGGGATACCATTAAATGCTGGTAAACTCAAGAAAGCTGAAAGTAAAGCCCTGCTGGATAGAATCACTGCTAGAATAGAAGATTGGAAGACAAAGTACTTGTCATATACAGGTAGGCTGCAACTGGTTACTTCTGTCATTGGGGGAATCTTGTAGTACTGGTTAAGTGTGTTTCTGCTACCTAGAGGGCTGATGATAGATATTGAGAAGGTTTGTAACAGATTCCTATGGGGAAAAATTGATGGAGGTAAAGCAAAAATAGCATGGAAATATATTGCTTTGCCTGTTAGGGAAGGGGTGCAGGGATTAGAGATATCCAGAATTGGAATATAGCTAACACTGTCAAACATTTGTGGAACCTGTTTGTTAGAGGGGGCTCACTGTGGATAGCTTGGATATTGAAGTATCGATTGAAGGGTAAGAGCATGTGGGAAGTTAAAGCTGATAATGGCTCGTGGATATGGAAGAGGTTAATCAAGCTGCGAGTGAAGGTTAGAGGGTTTATGACAATTGACAGTGATGGGAACTATTGCTGGGATGGAAAGGCTGTTGCAAGATTAAAGCCGAGTATGATCTGGGAATCACTTAGGCTGAAGCTCCTTGAAGTTCCTTGGTATCAGCTGATCTGGGAGGGGTATTCTATCCCACGACTGAGATTTGTTTCATGGTTAATTATGATAAGACGAATCATGACAAAGGACAAGGTGGCAAAATGGGACATGAATGTGGATTTGAAGTGTGTGCTATGTAGTGGAAATGATGAAACAGTAGATCATCTTTTCTATGATTGTCATTTTACTCAAAGGCTCTTGCAGGCTATACTCCCAGAGCTGGCGGGCATGAGCTGGCATGCTGTACACGCCAAAGCACAATGCTGGGTGGGGCATGGCACTGAAAGTAAGGTGAAAAGGCTGAAGTGGAGTATGATTGTCAATATGGTATGGAGGAGTAGGAACACGAAGGTTTTTGCAAACAAACTAATAGATGTTGATAGTTGCATAGAGCAGATCAAGTGGGACTTAGAAGCTTTTGCTAGAAGTTCTAGAGATAGCTCTAAAATTTTGAGATATGTATAGGTTTTTTCTCCTATAGTCTTTGTAATTACATCTTTGTAGGTTCTTCACAGTTTTTGATGGAATGAAATTACTAATTCATCAAAAAAAAAAATACATAATAAATTTTTTGATTATAGGTTGCTTAATTAGTAAAAAAATAATTATATGTGCCATCGGTAATTTTTTGTTCAAACTTGGATAATTTATGATCAAATATTTTAATTATTACAAACTATAAGTGGATTATGAGTAACTATTACATAAACTTTAAGACAACATTTCAGCGAAATAACGTAGTGGGGGAGCCGATCTTCAAATACCCAGACGCCAAATTCCGAAAATACAAAAAAAAATACATGTAATTTTAGACTCGATACCAAGGGAGGGGGACAGTTCCCCCCTGGTACCGTCATTGATTTTAGTTACCGTATGAAATCTATTATTATTATTAAACAAATATAAAAGACCACCCCTTTTATTCTTACTCTTCTTTAAGGGGTCGTTTGTTGCCAAGAATTAAATCGGAGAGAATTGAAATATCTAGAGAATTAGAATAGCTAGAGAATTGGGGATTCTTGTCTATTTCGAAAATAGACCGTTTGGACGAGTGAATTAGGTAGATTCTTTGATTCAAAGAAATAAAAAAGATTAAACCAAAAAAATTAAGTAATTTGACAAAGACCAAATTACCCCAACTTATTCCCCATCCCCCCCTTAAAAAAAGGTTATTTTTGCCAAATCACCATCAATTTACCCTAGAATCTGCACATTCCCTCCTTGACAATGGGGAATTCGGAGAGTGTCCAAATTCTCTGGAGGGCCCACCCTGAGAATTCAATTCTAGTCAATTCTCCCCCTTTTTTTGTAAAACAAACAATACATTTCACTCAAATCTCCAACCCATAGAATCGGGGCCCAATTTTAGGCAATTCACCCACCCCAATTCTAGGGAACAAACAACCCCTAAATATAGGCATTCTACAAATCACACTTATCTAATTAGTTAATTAAAAAATAAGTATAAACATTATCATAATTGAAAATATTGTAGGGAAAAAAAAACTGTTCCCTAGTTGATAAGTTAGAATCTCTTAATAATTTTAAGTTTGGTATATTTGATTTTGACACATAGGATAGAACCCTTCTCACAGATTTCCACATCATCATTCAATTTTTTAAATCAAAATTCAATTATTTCTCTTTTTTTATTAAATATTCAATGTTCCAAAATTAAAAATCCTATGAATGAAATTATAAATACTTTAATGTTCAAATATACTATCTTAACATAAACTAATATATAAAAAATAATTTTAAATTATAATATTTTATAAAAAATTATTACATTTTTCTAGATATAGAAATTTTATTAAAGCACTTTCTTATTCACTTCGACAAAAACAATCATTCTATTATAGCTATATAATTATATTTATAAATTATAGACATGAAATAAACATGATATTTTATAAATTTTGAAAAGTTAAATAGAAAAATTATTCAATAAAATATAATCAACTATGGTTAAATGACGATAATATGAATAATTGTATGTTGTGTGATGGTAACTCGTAATACTTGGGGAAACAAGCACAATATCAATTTGGTCGTGCTTGATGTTCCAACCTATGATTTTGCTGACGTATGTATTGATCGCCTAAAGCGATCGATGGTGTCTGACTAATGAAAAAGAATGTGACTGGAAAAATGTTGGAGATCATGGCATGGCGACGAGAATCTAGACAAGGATAAAATTTTGAATATGGATATATGATTCTCATCCGGCACTGATTTTTCGATTCGCAACACATATGAATTTGTATTCAAGGTGAACACTCCGGTGCCCACCCACCCACTAACGTTTTGATAGATAATCATGTTTTTAATATCTTGTTTTTTCAAGTATAAGAATCTACATGTTGTTAAAGAATATATAGGACGATTTGAACAAAAAACTAATTTGGTAGATATGATAATCTATCATATTGAGAAAAAATGCAGCTGTAGAAAGAAACCTGAAGAACATTAGATATAATCTTATACTATGATGACTAAAAATTGTAATTAAGCTCAATTTAGACTTATTAAGATTAAATTTATTGATATAAACGATTAGTTCAATGAAAATATCACTCTAGATAGCACAAACGTCAGTGGGAAGTGGGTGCACCGAAGCGTTTACCTTGTATTCAAATAGGTATATATTTCTTTCTTGCTAAATTTAATGAGTATAGTCTTATACTATGATGACTAAACATTTCAACTAAGCTCAATTTGGACTTATTAAGATTAAATCTATTGATTTAAAAGTTCAGTTCAATGAAAATACCACTCTAGATAGCATAAACGCAAGTGGGAGTATCTGGTACTCCCACTTTTAGTGGGAGCACCGGGGTGTTCACCGTATATATATATATGTTTGAAATGAAACATATTCGTACCATTCCTCACACCTAAATCTAATTATGGATGGAAATCAACCTGTACGAGTCTGGAAATTTTGGATTAGGGTACCCGTAACCCGTACTACTCGTAACTCGTACGATTTAAACCCGTACTACCCGTTCTACCATTTCCAAGATTCAAATCCAAGATAATATATATATAATATATATATATATATATATTATAATATATAATCTGCTAATACATTAAAGCATATACCATTTTTTTCAGTTGACACGTCAGCGTTTTGGGAATTTTAGAGCTCCCCCTTCATTCTAGGAATGAGGGTATTTTGGATAAAAATCGATTTTGGCAAACAAAATTTTTTGATTCTTTTCTCACGAACAAGGATCGAACTCTCAACCTCATGTTTAAGAGACAAAGTGAACAACCAACAATGCCACACCTAATGATTGAAGTAGTTTACTATTTAATCAAAGAAAAGTTGCAGTGTTTTCAACGTAACAACAAGAAAGCATAACTATAATGCTTTTATTTATTATATTCCAACAATTGATAACAAATTTATAATTTTTTACCAACATATGAATTAAATTATTATATATTAAAAAGTAGAAAAAATTCAACCACACTTCTAAGTAATCTAAATAAAAATAAAAATAAATATTTTTTGGTAAAATATTAACACAAAAAATCGGCAAATGGGCTGTCTACAGTTATTTTTTAATTCTTTGGCAGGTATACCTTTAATTTTTTAAAATATCTTTAGTTTTTTAAATTTCAAATTGTATTTTCTATTACATGTCAACAATGACGTGGTAAAATTGCCAGAAAAATACACCGCTGACGTTAGTAGGACTGCTCCGAACCCGTATTAAAGTAATGAGTTCACTTTGTAAAGAATTTAAAATTTAGAAGGTACGAAGGCACTCGACTGAGTTTGGAGAGGATAGGAAGCCCCGTGGCCAACTCGAAGGAGCTATGTCCAGACGTACTAAATATTTAATGTTTTAAATATTTATTTTATGTTGAAGTCGGCCAACAGGCCGCGACTAATCTAGTATATATATATATATATATATATATATATATATATGGTGAACACTCCGGTGCACCCACTAAAAGTGGGTGCACCGGGTACACCCACTAACATTTTGATAGATAAACATATTTTAATATCTTTTTTTTTCGAGTATAATAATCTACATGTTGTTAAATGATATATAAGACTATTTGAACAAAAAACTAATTTGGTAGAGATGATAATCTATCATATTGAGAAAAAATGCAGCTGTAGAAAGAAACCTGAAGAACAATAGGTATAATCTTATACTATGATGACTAAAAATTGTAATTAAGCTCAATTTAGACTTATTAAGATTAAATCTATTGATATAAACGATTAGTTCAATAGAAATATCACTCTAGATAGCACAAACGTCAGTGGGTGCACCGAAGCGTTTACCATATCTTCTAATACATTAAAGCATTTTCGCTTTTTTTCAGTTGACACGTTAGCGTTTTGGGGATTTTAGAGTCTTCTCCTTCATTCTAGGAATGAGGGTATTTTGGATAAAAATCAATTTTGGCAAACAAAAGTTTTTGATTCTTTTCTCACGAACAAGGACCGAACTCTCAACCTCATGATTAAGAGACAAAGTGAACAACCAACAATGCCACACCTAATGATTGGAGTAGTTTACTATTTAATCAAAGAAAAGTTGCAGTGTTTTCGACGTAACAACAATAAAGCATAATTATAATGCTTTTATTTATTATATTCCAACAATTGATAACAAATTTATAATTTTTTACCAACATATGAATTAAATTATTATATATTAAAAAGTAAAAAAAATTCAACCACACTTCTAAGTAATCTAAATAAAAATAAAAATAAATATTTTTTGGTAAAATATTAACACAAAAAATCGGCCAATGGGCTGTCTATAGTTATTTTTTAATTCTTTGGCAGGTATATCTTTAATTTTTTTAAATATCTTTAGTTTTTTAAATTTCAAATTATATTTTCTATTACATGTCAACAATGACGTGGTAAAATTGCCAAAAAAATACACCGCTGACGTTAGTAGGACTGCTCCGAACCCGTATTAAAGTAATGAGTTCACTTTGTAAAGAATTTAAAATTTAGGAGGTACGAAGACACTCGACTGAGTTTGGAGAGGATAGGAAGCCCCGTGGCCAACTCGAAGGGGCTGTGTCCAGATGTACTAAATATTTATCTTATGTTGAAGTCGGCCAACAGGCCGCGACTAATCTATTATATATATATATCTATAAATATATCTACTAATACATTAAAGCAGATACCATTTTTTTCAGTTGACACGTCAGCTTTTTGAGGATTTTAGAGCTCCTCCTTCATTCTAGGAATGAGGGTATTTTGGATAAAAATTGATTCTGACAAACAAAATTTTTTGATTCTTTTCTCACGAACAATGATCGAACTCTCAACCTCATGGTTAAGAGACAGAGTGATCAACCAACAATGCCACACCTAATGATTGGAGTAGTTTACTATTTAATCAAAGAAAAGTTGCAGTGTTTTCAACGTAACAACAAGAAAGCATCTACTAATACATTAAAGCAGATACCATTTTTTTCAGTTGACACGTCAGCTTTTTGAGGATTTTAGAGCTCCTCCTTCATTTTAGGAATGAGGGTATTTTGGATAAAAATCGGTTCTGACAAACAAAATTTTTTGATTCTTTTCTCACGAACAAGGATCGAACTCTCAACCTCATGGTTAAGAGACAAAGTGAACAACAAATGCCACACCTAATGATTGGAGTAGTTTACTATTTAATCAAAGAAAAGTTGCAGTGTTTTCAACGTAACAACAAGAAAGCATAACTATAATGCTTTTGTTTATTATATCCCAACAATTGATAACAAATTTATAATTTTTTACCAACATATGAATTAAATGATTATATATTAAAAAGTAGAAATAAAAAGTAGAAAAAAGTATATACTAAAAAGTAGAAATAAAAAGTAGAAAAAATTCAACCACACTTCTAAGTAATCTAAATAAAAATTATTTTCCGGTAAACTATTAACACAAAAAATGGGCCAATGGGCCGCTGATAATCTAGTATATATATATGCAGAAATGAGATATAGAAGCTGCCACATCAGCATTTTTTCAACTTTTAAGCCTTCTCCTTCATTCTCTCTCCTCTACTCTAGATCAGAAGGTTGCGTGTTCGATTCACGCCGGGTTCAACATAAGCATTTTTCAAGTTTTAAGCCTTCTTTTTTATTCTCTCTCCTACTGCTCCAGATCAGAAGGTTGGGTGTTCGATTCACGTCGGGTTCAATTCCCATAACCACTATTTATTTTTTATGGCAGATATGTAACTCAGATGTTACTCAAGTGTTATTTGTAGTAGCACTAATTCATGTGTTATCTGAGATGTTACTCTGGTGTTATTCATATTCACGGATAACATAAAAATTACATGAATGATACCACAAATAATAGTCGAATAACACCCAAATAATCTTCAAATAACACCTAAATAACACCCCAAATAACACATGAATACTGACCACTAAAGATAATACTCGAGTAATACCTAAACAATAATGTGCGCATGGGCGGCCAAAAAAAGTGTCTGCACCAAAGATTTTTTTTAGTTTTGATTATATACGTTGTTGAATTTATTGAGTCCAAAAAATTAAGTTGACACATTTATGTTGAATTCTATAATTTTTAAAATAACTGAGTACGGTAATACCAATACAAAACAATAAATTTATTTATCATTTTATGTTCAAATCGGCCAACGGGCCGCCACTAACACTACAAGAAATTGCATTATCTGAGACCGTAGTTGCCTTTATTAGGGATCGTAACTTAAAATGGTCCTAAATTATATTGAATTAACTAATCCTATCAATAAATAATTAATTAATTAATACGGTCCCCAATTAACTTCTCAGCGTTGGCGGGGGGAATAATAAATTGGCTCCAAATTAAACACGGTCTCCGATACTTCCACTACTCGCGATGTGTGTATAAAAAAAATTTCCTCCAAAATAATTTGGCTGAGCCACGACTGCTGAAAACTCAGATCTCCCCCACGATTAGGATTCCACAGGTAAGGCAAATCAGAGCTCCTGCCGATTAGGGGTAGCGTCTTCGGGGATTGAACTCCCGCTGGTAAGGATCCTTCTGCTCTTGTCCTGCCGATTAGGATTAGCGTCTCCGGACACTGAACTCCCGCCAGTTAGGATCCCTCTGCTCCTGTATCCCGCCGGTTAGGAGGCAAATCAGAGCTCCCGGCGATTTCGGAGATAGGGCACTGCACCGAAGGGATTTGGTCAACCGGATTCATCGACGGCGCGCCCCGACACCAGGTTTGCTCCATCGATCAAAGAATCGAAACCCTATGAATCTGTATTTGAATGTCAATTTTTTCCTCTTCCTCTCTGTTAGAAGTTCAGTTTCAACCTAGCGAACTTCTATTTCAACCTCTTCTCCGTTAAACGATGTTAAATTTCACTTACTAGTTTTTTAATGTCCACGAACCGATGCCGTCAAATTCCCCTGGGGGGATCATATTATGCTGTTGTTTGTTCTTTGTTCTCAACTCTGCGGTATGTTGTCTTTCTTTCTTTTATTTCGTAAATCGGCCACAATGGTATAATTGCTTGTGCTTTGTTGTGTTTAATTCAGGTTGGAGCAGAACTCATGTATCTTCATAGCTGTAGGTTGGTGGTCTTGATGGTTAAACTGGTTGGTTTTGAGTTTTCTTGTTTGTTTAAGCTTTGTGGTTATTAAATAGTGCTTAAGCTCGGTTGTTAAATGAGTTGGATCACGAGCTATCTAACTCGAACCAGTTTGGGAGCTAGGTTCAGCGAGATTACGAGCCAAGCCAGGATAGGCTCGGGTTCAGCTCATTTACACTGGTTCAATAGTCTTTTAGGGCTTTGGCCGCTTCGTTGGAAGAAAGCACTAGGTTGAGAACCATAGGCCCTGATAACTGTTGCAGATAGGTTCGCTCAATCCTTGGTCATTACTTTTTGTTGATCACTATTTGACATTCTGACACATTTTATTTACCATGCCCAATGTTTGCTGTTGAAGTAAGCTCAAGAGTTCTATGTGACTAGATTATAAGAGAAAGGTCACCTAGGTACTTTGAATATGAGATCTTATTCCTAAGGGACAATCTAGTCTGGTTGATAAGTTGGGTGAAAATCTTTGAGTTATCTGGTAGCTTGAAAAGCGTAATTAGTTTGTCAAATGGGCCAAAGATCGTGCTAGGAAACCTATTGACTTTGATCAGAAAATGTTGAGAAGTGATCTTATAGAATCATGTTGATTGGCTGGCTTAGCTCTGATTTCATTAGTTCCAACATGGTAGGGAGCTGCAAATTTTTTTATTTTCCCTATAAGCTGGTTACAAGACATGCGTCTGGCATAAATACTAGCACTGCCCATTCCTTTGGGACGGAAGTGTGTTCTGCAGTTGGAAACCTGAGTTGCTTATGCTCTCCTGTTCAGTGCCTAATTGGGCGGCTACTTATAGCCTGGTGGAATTGTTTTGTACCTTTAGGTTCGGCAGAGACAGAAGTAGGTTTGAGGTTAGTAAGTGAAAGCAATGTGTAGTGATTTTTCAGTCTAGGATTGGTAATGAATTTGGGTTAGTTATGTCTTAGATGCTAAATTATTGTCTTTTCAGGCATTGTTGAATTATTGTCTTGATTTGGCAGCTGGAGGAAGCAAATACTTAATAAAGCCATCAAGAAGGCATCAACTACAATCCTGCAACTGCAATTATTGCAGTAGCAGAAGTAACACTACAAAGAACTGAAGTTACAATGATGAATGTTTTATTTCTTAAAGTTTTTGTGTTTCCAATCAGGTATGGCATCTTGCTTGAGGTTTTATTTCTTGCTAGCTTGTATGCTTTGGTGTGGGTAGGTGGTTCAAGTATAGGGTGTCCTTAGAATGAGTATGGATAGCCCTCAATAATGCTACTTTTAGGTTTATTAAATCGTGGGGAGCACAATATGTTATTCATTTTCGGAATATGTTACAAAACAGAACATACAATAGCTGCTTTGCTATGCGTTTGTCGAACTTTCATCGAGCGGTTTCACCAATTCCTCACTTTCGGCACCTACGATTACTTTCAGTTGAGATAAAGCTGAAATCTCTCTTTTATGGTTCTAATTTGATTGTTCTGACTGTTAATGGGTTGGCATCCAATTCTTTACAGGCGGGTTTGGAGCTGTGTGTGGAGAGAGAGGTACCGATTTGTTTTACACCATTCCTCGATCTTTGGCATGTCCTAGATTATGTCTTTCGAGTTGAGTTAAGGCTGAATCTCCTTTCATGGGTTCAATTGAGTTCTACTGTTTTGGCATCAACTTTAGCTTTGATTGTGTGGGAGAAGAGGGTACCGACTTTGTTTACTCCGTCGAGTTCTTCTGCTGCGATCGTCCTAATCCTATACTCCAGGTAAATTGGGTTGGTTTCAGACGTTGGCTTTTGGGTTGACTTTCTGACCTTTCTTTGTTGGGTTCCTTAATGGAGTTCATAGTTTGCAAAATCTTAGAGAACCTGTATATACTTGAGGTAATTGGGTTGATTCAGAAGCTGAATTTTGGGTTGACTTTCTGATCTTTCTCTGTTGGGTTTCATTAATGGAGTTCATAAACTGCAAAATCATCAGAGAAGCTGTTACTTAAGGATTAGTTGATTCAGAAGCTGAATTCTGGGTTGACTCTTTGACATTTCTTTGTTGGGTTCACTAATGGAGTTCATAGTCTGTAAATCATCAGAAAACTTGTATCCTTTATAATATGCACACTGAATCTAATGTTCTTATTGTCAAATCCGCTCGATGAAAGTGTTCAGTCCACAAAAGCATGACATAGCGGCTAATTCATTGATAAGAGTTGTTGTAGCTAGAGATTTATGTAGTTTAGATAATTCATGTGTTTGGTTTTTGTAAATTTTAGTTTTGACTTAATTATTTTCTATTGTAACATGCAGGTAGACAAGCTTTGAACTTTGGAAAGAAATGAATGTCGCTGTTGTTAGGATTACAAGACATTTTCGTGTTGGTGATTGTTTGTTGAATGATGGATGTAGAAAACGCTAATGCCTTTTATATTTTTGCTACTTTTAAACTTACAAATTCAAGTTGAATTAAATTCATGAATATGTAGAAGAATTATTATCTTTAATGAATGACATTTATTTATCTATTTTGGACGTCTCTACGGCTTTCGAAAATTGTCGGGAATTAATTGTTAAATGGTTTTTGGTATCCAATATGCTATTGTTACTATGCATGTTCTTCATTATTACGGTCTCGGATTAAACAATTAGAGACCGTTTTTAAATACTGTCCCTAATCACCATCAACACAATCGCGGTTCCCAAAAATAAATTTAGTGACCGTATAAGCATAGGTCCCCAGAAAAATTGGGGACCGTTTACCATTTTAGGGTCCCCATAAACTTTGGGGACCATCTACCATTTTACGGTCCCCAATATAATCTGGGACCATCAAGTTTGAGACCAATTTGGTAAACGGTCCTCAATACATTTGGAGACCGTTTATTGACTTTCAGGGACCATTTTATGATTTTCTGAGATCGTTTTATACGGTCTCAGATAATGAAATTTCTTCTAGTGTAATCTAGTATATTTATATATAGGAACTACCCGTTCAACACCTTTACAAAAAATAATTCTTACCAATATGCAACATGATCGAACTTGATTCATGACCAAAATAAATGAACCCACAAATATAAACAAATGAAATTTTTGTAATGATATATCGATTGAATAATTAGAGATTCACTTAATTTAAATAATTTAAAATTGGGTAAGTATGCACCACTAATACCTCAAAATTTCTATGATGATTTATTATCAAGTATTTAATCATTATTTATTCATATTATTGTAATTTAAAACCATAATTAATTTAGATTTATTAAATAATTATTCCTATTTAAATTTTTAATATTTATAAAATATCATGTTTATTTTTCATGCCTAAAATTTATAAATATAACTATAATAAAATGAATTATTAATTGTCGAAGTGATTAAGATTAAAAAATCCTTCATCAAAATGTAATAATTTTTTATAAAATATTATAATTTAAAATTATTTTTTCATATATTATTTTATGTTAAGATGATATAGTTTAACATTAAAGTACTTATAATTTCATTCATAGAGTATTTAAGTTTGGGACATTCATCATTCAATGTAGGGTGGCTATTCGGGCTCGGTTTTTCGGTTTGACCGAAAACCGACCGAATTCAATTGGGATTTTAGTGACCGAAAAACCGATTTCAGCATTTCGAAATCGGCTGCGGTTATGGGTTTCAAGATATTTCGGTCATCGGTCAATGACCGAATTCGAGCAAAATTGCTCGACTGGCCGAATTCGAGCAAAATCTATTCTTCTTCTTCGAACCAAGACCCCCTCCTTCTCCCTTCTTCTTCTTCTTCTTCTTCCCATATTTGATTTCGAATCCAGATATCCTCCTTCTTCTTCTTCTTCTTCTCAGATTCAAACCCAAATCCCCTTCTTCTTCTTCTTCTTCCCTCCTTTCTACTTCTCAGATTTGATTTTCGAACCTAGATCCCCTTCTTCTTCTTCTTCTTCTTTTTTCTGCCCAGATTGATTTTGGAACCCAGATACCCACCTTCTTCTTCTTCTTCGACTCAGATTCGAACTTCGAACCAGATCCCCTTCTTCTTCTTGAACCCAGATCCTCTTCTTCTTCTTCTTCTTCTTCTGCCCAGATTCCATTTCGAACCCAGATACCCTTCTTCTTGAACCCAGATCCCTTCTTCTTCTTTGAACCCAGTTCTTCTTCTTCTTTGAACCCAGTTCTTCTTCTTCTTCTTCTTCTTGAACCCAGATCCCCTTCTTCTTCTCCTTCTTCATTTTCTGCCCAGATTCGATTTCAAACCCAGTTCTTCTTCTTCTTCTTCTTCTTGAACCCAACCCAGGTTTCTTCTTCCCCAACCCAGGTTTCTTCCCCAACCCAGATTTCTTCCCCAACCCATCTACCCAAATCGGTTGTGTTGCGGCCAACTCGGTTGACCGTGACCGATTTGAATTCGGGCACGGTCAAACCGAATTCAAATCGGTCACGGTCACGGTCCCAGGTTTGGGACGAACTCGAAATTGGTGACCGACCGAATTCGGTTCGGTTTGACCGATTTAACCGAATAGCCACCCCCAATTCAATGAAAAGAAAGAGAAATAATTGAATTTTGATTTAAAAATTGAGTGATGATGTGAAAATTTGTGAGAAGGGTTCTAGCCTATGTGTCAAAACCAATTATACCATTCTACCAGTATTTGAGTTATTGGTCGAGGCATTTTCACAAACACCTAAGGTGCATTAACCCAACAATATTGAACTTGTTTTCTCCTACTCCATTGACAAAGAAAAACTCCCCAATAGTTCGGTAGATGCTAATTGCCATATGAAAAAACTAATTACAGCATTCCATTCAAGTTCTGCAATTTTTGGTAACAGTATATCTGAAGATGAAGATCTTGAGAGGTCATACCTGTGAAATTGGCAAGAAACACTTACTTTTGTTGAGACCAGCTGTGAAACTAAATCGATTCAAGGTAGAAAAATGAGAAAAGCTCAACTCCTGATGCAGTCAACACCCACATAGACTGAGCATAAGAAGCAAAAGATTTCAGAAGTAGCGAGAAAGTGAGATCACTAGGTACCAATTCAGATTGCAGCAGTTGACGGGAAGAAAATAACTATGATCGTGCTTTAAGTGACTTGAGCAAGCAGCCAAAAGAAGAATCTACTGCTACGCGTTGATCTCGGACGATTCAAATGAGTCCGAAGTTCCAAAACTGAAACCTCCTGCTCGTCGTCGCTTCTATCGGGACCGGACTTGGAACAATTCAAATAAAGCTTCCGGCCGATTTGACGGGGAGAAGCCTTGATCCTAAGCTCCAAATTTGGAAGGCTTCGCTTATAAAAAAAAAACCCCTACTGCTACGCGTTAATCTGTGGACGATTCAGATGAGTCCGAAGCCCCAAAAATGAATCCTCCTGCTCGCCGTCGCTTCTATCGGCACCAGACTTGGAACAATTCAAATAAAGCTTCCGTCCAATTTGACGGGGAGAAGCCTTGATCATAAGCTTGAAATTTGGAAGGCTTCTCTAGGAAAAAAGTCGCTAGCTACTGTTTGTCTCTTCTCCGAAGGAAAAATAATCAAAGGTGAAGAAATCGAAAAGAGAGGAGAAGAGCACAGAAGCGGAACAGCCTATGGAATTGGAAAAGAAGCTGCCATAGTATATTTCCTTCAACGCAGTCGTTTCCACTTAGCTTAGGTGGCACACCCAATTTCTTTCAAAGGCTGATGTGGCAACAATCAACCCCCAAACAGCCATAGTATATTTTAAGATTAAGATATATATGAATGAAATCTGTTCAGTTCGGCCATTTCTAATAATTCAAGTAATAAAGTAATATTTAGTCGTTTCATATTCTCCTCATGCTAATTTTTTTTTATGTTTCATTTTGAACATATATATATATATACTTATTTAAATTTATTTGGAAAGAAATTTATACCTATTTAAATACAAATTCATATTTGTGTTGCGAATCAAAAAACCAGTGTCAAGTGAGAATCATATATCCATTTTCAAAGTCATATTCTTGTCTTAAACCACATTAGCTTTCTCGTCGCCATGCCATAAAAATCTACAACATTGTTCCAATCACATTCTTTTTTCCTTAGTTAGACACCATCGATACACATGTAATCAAAATCATATATTGGAGCATCAAGCACGACCAAATTAATACTATGCTTGTTTTCCCAAGTATACCCAAGGCCTTCAACCCAATTAAGTATCTTGACCCTTATTAACTCTAATTTTCTACAAATTTTAATATTATCGTCTTAATTATTTCTATAAATATATCCATAGTATTTACTTAAATCTTACTTGAGGTGATTAAAATTTATTGCCAAGCAAGCGACCTTCTAAGTTTGCAATAGGATGAGTTCATAATTTCAATTACACATAACTTGAAACTCAACTCAACCTGAACTAATTAGCTTGTAACTCCTCAATATCCAACCAAAACCACGACAAAAGTAAACAATATTTTAAGTAGATGATAATCACTGTCCAACCAATTGATAATTCAATTGAATCCACAACATGTATAACTCATATAAACTTATTAACTAGTTATCTAGTGGATCCTACTTCTCATAAATCAAAATACTTCAATGCTATAAATATACTTTTTTCATAAATTTCAAAAAATAATTCTTACCAATATGCAACATGATCGAACTTGATTCATGACCAAAATAAATGAACCCACAAATATAAACAAATGAAATTTTTGTAATGATATATCGATTGAATAATTAGAGATCCACTTAATTTAAATAATTTAAAATTGGGTAAGTATGCACCACTAATACCTCAAAAATTTCTATGATGATTTATTATCAAGTATTTAATCATTATTTATTCATATTATTGTCATTTAACCATAATTAATTTAGATTTATTAAATAATTATTCCTATTTAAAATTTTTAATATTTATAAAATATCATGTTTATTTTTCATGCCTAAAATTTATAAATATAACTATAATAAAATGAATTATTATTGTCGAAGTGATTAAGATTAAAAAATCCTTAATCAAAATGTAATAATTTTTTATAAAATATTATAATTTAAAATTATTTTTTCATATATTATGTTATGTTAAGATGATATAGTTTAACATTAAAGTACTTATAATTTCATTCATAGAGTATTTAAGTTTGGGACATTCATCATTCAATGAAAAGAAAGAGAAATAATTGAATTTTGATTTAAAAATTGAGTGATGATGTGGAAATTTGTGAGAAGGGTTCTAGCCTATGTGTCAAAACCAATTATACCATTCTACCATTAAGATTATTAAGAAGATAAGATATACAAATATATTACACATGTAAACTTCAATCAATAATTCATTTTCATGATTATTTGTTTATTCATTTCTCGCATTTACAATATCTCTAGTTTATGTTCTCTCTTTCACATATGTATAAATTTTTTGTTTCTCTACACTTTACACATTATCATTACTTATTTCTAATATATGAAAATTGTAAAATCCTAGTTAAAGTGATTGATTATGATGTGGTTTTGATAGGTGAAAATATGTTGTGTTCAAAAACTAATGATATTTTTTATATTATATAGGGAAAATGGTGTTTTGCCCCCCTCTACTTTGCCAAGTTAACAAACAGCCCCCTATACTATGAAATGATCAATTTACCCCCTCCTACTATGCCAACTTAACAAACAGCCCCTTCCATCCAAATTTCCGTTAAGTGATGACTCACCAATATGACTCATCCACAATTAATGATTGTACATTGCCACATCAACGACTTTCATCCATCTCAACTGAACTAAAAAGAAAAAAAAAAAGAAAAATTATAAAAAGAATTAAATTTAATTTATAAATAAAAAATAAAAAATATTTTTTTAAAAAATATTTCCCTTATGGATTTAAATATTAAAAATGAAATTACATTTTTTCTAAATAAATATACATTTTTTTCTAAAATAACTTTGAAATCTTTAAATCCAAAATATTTATTTAATTGAAAACATTAAAATAAAAATCAATAAAAAAATTAAATATATGCTTTTTAATTTATAAATTTAAAATTAATATTTTTATTGCCTTTTGTACTTAAAATGTACAGTCATTAATGATGTGGCAATGTACATTCATTAATTGTGGATGAGTCATATTGGTGAGTCATCACTTAACGGAATTTTGGATGGAGTTTTGGATGGAAGGGGCTGTTTGTTAAGTTGGCATAGTAGGAGGGGGTAAATTGATCATTTCATAGTATAGGGGGCTGTTTGTTAACTTGGCAAAGTAGAGGGGGGCAAAACACCATTATCCCTATTATATAATACACTTAAATATATACTCACAACCCCTGTCTACATGTTTATTAGGATATGCATGAATTTTTTAAATTTCCCTTATGATAGAGTAGTGTTGATGTGATGTTATTTGGTGCATTTTAAGCCTTTGATTAGCCTAAGGATCTCCCATGTTTGATCTCATTTTGTTATGATTTATATGCTTTTATTGAAGTTTTATGCAAAGTGCCTTTTTGTTGCCCGGTTGCCACTTTGAGGCCAATTCTATGTCTATTGGAGTTGTTTTCTTTGCATTTTCAGGTCTTGGCATTGAAGTACTGGTGACAAGGAGCATGTAGGATCAAACGGGAGGTCAATCGGAGCTAGGACGGAAGAGATATGATCGTTGAAAAATCGAGAAAAATACACCCTTCAACTGAAGAAGTTTTCGGCGAGAACTCTAAGTTCTCGACCGAAAACCATAAGCAGAAGGCGGACTTCCGATTTGTGAAGAAATTTTTGGTGAAAACTCAGGGAAGTTTTTGCCGAAAATATTAGAAGGAATTGAAGAGAGCTGCCGGTGTTTTCAAAGAGATTTTCGACGAAAATCCTACACAATTTTCGCCGAAAATTCTAGCTATTTCCAGCACAGTATTTAAAGGGCGAAGTCGGCAAAAATATGGACAACAATTCATTAATCACAATTCACAACTTCTTCAAAATCCTTTTCTCTCAACTTCTCAAATACTTTCTCCTCATCTCCAATCCACAACCCTAGAGCAAGGTGCAAATCAAAGTAGAGGAGCTTGGATTGAAGTCCACAACCTTGGAAGATGAGCTTGCAAGAGGAGGATTGCCATGGTGTTCTTGGTGATCATCTTTCTTTCTCTTTCCTTCATTTCCTTGGCCATGTGTGGCTGATTTCTTAGGTTTCCTTGGATTGATAGATTAGTTGTGCTAGGATAGAGGTTGATTGTACAAATATGCCATGATTGATCTTGGATTGTAAGAAGATGATCTCTAGACTTGTTGTTAATTCCATTGATGGCTATGGCTTGATTGGTCTATTATTTGTGATGTAATGCATGAGAGTTCTTAGATTACATGGAGTGTAGGTCTAGGGATTGAAGAGAGTGTGTTCTAAGAGATTAGATCATCTCAATTCAACCATAGTTGCATGATTTCTCACTTGTGCATTTTATCGAACACTTGGTGTGCATTAGGTTTTTCATTCAATTGAACTTTGATTAGTCTTTTGATGATTCTCTTAGTGTTAGGACATTGACATGAGAGTGTGGTGTCTAGCCTAGTGGTCATAGAGTCATAGGAGAGGGTTTTGTAGCTTGGCATTTCATCAAACACCTTTAATGCATCCTTAGTCACTTAGCTTGAGAGCGAGAGCCTAGGTTGAGTGGTTTAGGACAGGGATTTAGTGCGACGAAAGTGCATTGAGTCTATAGAAGGGATTTGCGTGGTCATTCGATTGCAACCTCGATCATGTTTGGCTTGTTTGTGCTTTTGTTCCTCTTGAGCATGATGAACCTATCTTTCCAAGTGAACCTCCTTTACCTTTGATTTGCACCGTTTTGTTTTGCTTTCTTGTTTAGTTTCCTTTATGTTTTTATTTCCTTTTTCAAACTAAAACCAATTTTAAAAGAATAGACCGTCCATGAACCGTGGTGAGTATTAGCTTTTGAGAGAGCCCTCGTGGAATACGACCTTGATTGTTGTGAGGTTAAATCTCGCGCATCAAGTTTTTGGCGCCGTTGCCGGGGAACTTTCTCAATCCTTTGAAAGCATTTAGTAGTGGACCGTTCTATTCACTTCCTTCCGTTTAAGTTTTGCTTCTTTGTTATTTCTTTTTCTGGTGTTGTTATCCCGCATTGTTGTACTACTTGGTTGTGTTTATTGTGCGTGTTTGTAGGCCCCTTATCCACCTATCTAGTTCATGGGAGCAAGGTTGCAAGTAAGATGAACTCGTGGAATGGAGGTAATGGTTATGGTACCTATCCAGGGTGGAATCCATCTCCTAACCCATACTATGGTCATCCTATTTCATCCAACTACTACCAAGAAACTTGTGAGGGAGATAACAAATGGTGGGTCAAGAACAATAAGCCTCAACACCCATGTGGAATGAGCAATGTCCTTATCCTTCTTCACCCTACCATCAAGTCTTGCCGGAGTATTATCAAGAGGATTTCACAAGTCATGAACAACATTCTCCACCGCCTTCCATGCTAGAGGAGCTCTTTAAGATGGTTAAGGAAAGCGAGCGTCCTCAGAGGATTTCACAAACTATGAACAACCTCTCAACCTCCTTCTATGCTAGAGAGCTCTTGAAAATGGTGAAGGAAAGCGAGCGTCCTTGAAAGGAGTTTGTAAGCTATGAGGAATCTTCTCCACCTCTTCCCACGCTTGAGGAAGCTTTGAAGATTGCGGATGACAATGCGAACCAACTTAATCGCTTAGCTCAAGACATGACACTCATCAAGGAAGCTCTAGAGGATGAACAACATTCTCCACCTTCCTCCACAATTGAGGAGATGTTGCAAATGGCGGAAGATAATGCGGCTCGGTTGGATCGTTTAACTCAAAGTTTGAAGCTCATCTCCGACACCTTTGAACCGGAAGTGCTAGTCATGGAAGAAGAAGAAAGTGAGTCTCCCCAAGAGGAATTCATGAGCCATGAGAAACCTCTTCCACCTTCTTTCATGCTAGAGATCTTGCAAATTACGGAGGATAATGCAAACCGAGTTAACCGCTTATCCCAAAGCATAGAGCTCGTCACAAAGATTCTTGAGAATGAACGCCATCTCAATCATGTGGAGCAAGTTTATGATGATGAAGATGACATTTGTGAATCCGAAGAGCTTGAACGAAGGAAGATTTGGTAATGGAGGAGATTGAAGTGCATGTTTTTCCCATGGAAACACCATGTGACAATGATGTGAGGATAGAAGAATCAAGGAGACTTGAGGATGATGACCCTTTAGAGGAGGTGAGAGATGATTTGGAGATGCTTCAAGAAGAGGTGGCACCGAGAGTGGAGCACGAAAGTGAACAACACCACACTATTGTGGTCCCACCAAGGATTGCGAGTACTCTTCAATCTTCTTGCTTGATCATGAAGTATTTGTGCCAAGAACCCAAGGACACAAGCTTCATAACCCCTCCCCCCCTAAGGTGATAATGGAAGAGGAGCCGCCCATGTTTGAACCGGAAGACTCATTGAGTGGCATCACCAACTTGGAGACAATGGAGCTCAATGGTGGCCCCCTACCATACTTTCTTCCTCAAGTCCCAAATTTCGAAGGTAGCAAGCCACCCCAAGGTACCAAGTGTTATACAAGCATCATTGTGCATTGGCTAGTCTACCATTCTCCCAAGATGTTTCTTGGAGCTCAACTTTCATCATGGAAGAAGCTACTTGACATCAAGGAGGTACTAAGTTGGACACCATAACGCAGGTATCGTCGAGCTTAAGACGGTAACCAAGCGCTTCTTGGGAGGCACCCCATGTTATCTTTAATTTTTCGCTTTTAATTGTTCTTTGAGGTTTTTGTGTTGTTTTAGCTTTTTGAATAAGGTTTGACAAGCATTTTGGATCACTCTTCACCAAGGATCATCATGGAACTCTTTCACCACTATCACGTCCTATGCTCCTCTCTACCAACGCGGTAACTTCGTTCCACCTTACCCTCTCTCTCTTGATCATTGAGGACAATGCTCATGTTAGTCGTAGGGGAGTTTGAGGTTTGGTGTGATTATTTGTGGTAGAGATCTAAGGCTATGCTTTGATGAGTTGCATGATCTTGATTGAATGTCGAATTCCTCTATTGTAGAATCATTCGGTTCTTGACTTTTGGTGTTTAATTGACTTCAAGCTTTCATAATGACGTTTAGATTGTTCTACTTAGAACCTATAACCAGCACGTTAGCACTAATATCAAATGAGTCTAGGCCAGAACAGAGATTTTATCACTCTTGTATGTTGGTTGATTGGTTTGATACGTGTTTTTGTACCACTCGATAACACTGGTCTAAGATGATGAAGGCAATCAAAATTTCTTCCCCTTTTCCATGTTTTTTCTTCACCTTTTTGATTTCTCGTGATTGTGGCTTGAGATTAGACGGATTTCAATTCGAAATCTTGTGTGGAAGTTGTAAAGAGCTAGGGATCAAGTGGCTAATTTGGAAAGAAAATGCTCAAAAGAGAAAAAAAAACTAGGCAAGCTCGGCACCTAAGTGAAGTGTCGGGTTGAGCACTAGCAATAGCAAAAGTTGTGAGCTAGGCAGGTTCAACACCTAAGTGAAGTGTTGGATCGAGCACTAGTATGCAGTAAGAAAAAAGAGAAGAAAGAAAAAAATGAAAATGGAAAAAAAAGTAAGGGAAAAAAAAGTTCTCAATTGTAGCCCTTGATCCTACGCCCGAGTTTGTAAAGAGCGGATCTAGAAGCGGATGAAGTCGAGTCGATAGCCACATCATGATCACTCATCTCTCTCAAAAAAAAATTCTCTCACCCCCGCCTTATCCGTTCCATCTCCCGAGTTCAAGTCCTTCTAATTAGAGTTGGTGTTGTCGTGGTCGGTTTTTCTGTATCCCAATTAACCACTACTTGAAGTGTGCAGAAGATAGTGAGGTTTAGACTTATTGGTTGATGTTCTTGCATGTGTAGGTTAAGTTTGTTCGTGGAACAGTTTAGGCCGAATTGTTGTTGTTTGAATCTCAATGGACCAATTTTGTCATTTGTGAACTTGGATGTTTTCTAATTCATTTGTTTGAGGACAAGCAAAGCTTAGTCGTAGGGGAATTTGATGTGATGTTATTTGGTGCATTTTAAGCATTTGATTAGCCTAAGGATCTCCCATGTTTGATCTCATTTTGCTATGATTTATATGCTTTTATTGAAGTTTTATGCAAAGTGCCCTTTTGTTGCCCGGTTGCCACTTTGAGGCCAATTCTATGTCTATTGGAGTTGTTTTCTTTGCATTTTCAGGTCTTGGCATTGAAGTACTGGTGACAAGGAGCACGTAGGATCAAAAGGGAGGTCAATCGGAGCTAGGACGGAGGAGATATGATCGTTGTAAAATCGAGAAAAATGCACCCTTCAACTGAAGAAGTTTTCGGCGAGAACTATAAGTTCTCGACCAAAAACCTTAAGCAGAAGGCGGACTTCCGATTTGTGAAGAAATTTTCGGCGAAAACTCAGGGAAGTTTTCGCCGAAAATATTAGAAGGAATTGAAGAGAGCTGCCGGTGTTTTCAAAGAGATTTTCGGCGAAAATCCTACACAATTTTCGCCGAAAATTCTAGCTATTTCCAGCACAGTATTTAAAGGGTGAAGTCGGCGAAAATATAGACAACAATTCATTAATCACAATTCACAACTTCTTCAAAACCCTTTTCTCTCAACTTCTCAAATACTTTCTCCTCATCTCCAATCCACAACCCTAGAGCAAGGTGCAAATCAAAGTAGAGGAGCTTGGATTGAAGTCCACAACCTTGGAAGAGGAGGATTTCCATGGTGTTATTGGTGATCATCTTTCTTTCTCTTTCCTTCATTTACTTGGCCATGTGTGGCTGATTTCTTAGGTTTCCTTGGATTGATAGATTAGTTGTGCTAGGATAGAGGTTGATTGTACAAATATGCCATGATTGATCTTGGATTGTAAGAAGATGATCTCTAGACTTGTTGTTAATTCCATTGATGGCTATGGCTTGATTGGTCTATTATTTGTGATGTAATGCATGAGAGTGCTTAGATTACATGGATTGTAGGTCTAGGGATTGAAGAGAGTGTGTTCTAAGAGATTAGATCATCTCAATTCAACCATAGCTGCATGATTTCTCACTTGTGCATTTTATCGAACACTTGGTGTGCATTAGGTTTTTCATTCAATTGAACTTTGATTAGTCTTTTGATGATTCTCTTAGTGTTAGGACATTGACATGAGAGTGTGGTGTCTAGCCTAGTGGTCATAGAGTCATAGGAGAGGGTTTTGTAGCTTGGCATTTCATCAAACACCTTTAATGCATCCTTAGTCACTTAGCTTGAGAGCGAGAGCCTAGGTTAAGTGGTTTTAGGATAGAGATTTAGGGCGACGAGAGTGCATTGAGTCTATAGAAGGGATTTGCGTGGTCATTCGATTGCAACCTCGATCATGTTTGGCTTGTTTGTGCTTTTGTTCCTCTTGAGCATGATGAACCTATCTTTCCAAGTGAACCTTCTTTACCTTTGATTTGCACCGTTTTGTTTTGCTTTCTTGTTTAGTTTCCTTTATGTTTTTATTTCCTTTTCAAACTAAAACTAATTTTAAAAGAATAGACCGTCCATGAACCGTGTGAGTATTAGCTTTTGAGAGAGCCCTCGTGGAATACGACCTTGATTGTTGTGAGGTTAAATCTCGCTCATCAAGTGTATTATGATTATTATGATAAAATGATATGTTAGTATGATATTTGAACTATAGAGTCTAACCTACTTGAAGATCGCCATATCCAGCCTTAAATGATTAAAAAAACACAAAATTTCTAACTTGATTTTTTAATTGGTATACTTATTTTATAACTAAACACGATATAAGTTATATATTATGTTTTTTTCACCTAAAGTTATTTCACAGTACATTTATGCTTTTTTCCTAAAAAAATACATTTATGTCTTAATATTGATTCATATGTCTTTAAACGTAATTTTCTAGTTGGGTATTCATTTTAGATTACGATATAGTAATATAACTAATTAAAAATTTAGTATATTTGTATATTGTAGATAAATATAAATTATTTAATTTTTAATAATAAAATTTATAATTATAATTCTAAGATATTAAATAGACATTGATTATAGAGTTAGAAATAAATACAAATGTGCTTTCAATGACATTTAATTGAGAAATAAATTAATTTTTTATATAAAAAATTAAGAATGATGTGGAAATTTGAGAGAAAGGTTACATCCTATGTGGCAAAAGATTTGGTTGATCTACCATATATATATTTAAGTAAATCTCTTTGTGGTAACTAAATTTTGGATCAATTTGTAAACGATTTGTATTGCATATTCAGATTTGTTAATGAAATTTTTTTAGAGGGTGAAGCTTTTGATTTCAGGAGAAGTAATTTAATTCGAGAGGTAGACATCTGTCTGTTACAACTACCTAAGATGGTAGAAGAAGAAGATCGATGTAGCCAATGTAGGAGGAATTTGAGTTTTTGAGTGAGATCGTAGTCTCTTTGTTGCTTAGCTCGCCATGATAAGAGATTTTAGTGGCAAACTATTTGTTTCCACTTATTCTTTCTTTTATTGACTATGGTAACTTTGTGTTTGATAATGTGACTTGCTATATACAATCCATATTTTTTCAAATCCTGACCATTATACCCTTATTAATATGTGTAGTCCAGGTTTTACTTCGCGCAGTCCAGATTTACTTCGCGCAGACCGTTTTTACTTCGCGCAGTCCAGGTTTTACTTCGTGAATTCCAAATTTTAATAACTTGAATAACTATAAACCTTCATTTTTTGTTGGATATTTTGAAGATAAGTAATGGTTTATAGTTATTCAATTTATTTTGTGAAAAATGTAATTATTTTTTGTCGAAGTAAGAATGGACTGCACAAAGAAAAACTTGGACTGCACGAAGTAAAAACGGAATATGCAAAGTAAAAACGAATTGCGCGAAGTAAAACATGGACTGTATGAAGTAAAAACGGACTGCGCGAAGTAAAATCTGGACTGCACAAAGTAAAAAAAAAAGGGTATAATGGTCCAATTTAGAAAAATACGGACTGCACAAAGTAAAATACGGACTGTATATAGCAACACCCTTGATAATTTAGAGTTTTTTCCTATTTTTTACAACTCACACAGACTAAGTTTAGCCCTATGTTGCTTTGTGTATGAGAAAGACTTAAAGAGGCGGTCAACTAATTAGTTGGAAAATAATATTGCATTTAGTTGCAAAATGATACAACATGAAATTCTAGTAATTTTTTTTCCAAAATAGTTATTTTATTTAAATAGTATTTTTTAACCTTTTTATTTTTCAATGCACGAAATCAATAACTTTGATTTATATGTGTGATTTAAACCAATAAATATATTAAATTTAAACAATAATCTTAGGGACTTAGATATAAGTAATTGAATCAACCTAACAAAAAATGAAAATGAGGTAAAAATATTGTAGTAATTTTATTTAAAATCATAGATACTAATTAAAATTTAATGAGATTTTAACAATTAAATCACATAAATTCTAGCGCATTCTTTACGTTTTTTCTATTCTAGCAAAAAGTGAGTTTAATTTTTTTTATGAATGCATTTTTAGAGCATTTTTATGCTTGAAAATTCATTTTCTAACCACGATTAGATCTACTATTTCCTTACTAAAAAAAAAAGATCTACTATTTGAAATTATCAGTATCCAATAAATTAAATGATCAATGAATGAAAAAAAACTAAACTTTAAGTTTTTTGACAAAGAAACTAAACTTTAATTGATTATAGAATTTTTTGCGAGAATATTGATATTGATTAGGGCTGTTGACGAACCAAGCCGCTCGCGATCGGCTCGGCGTTCGGCTCGAGAAAAGCTCGCTTGTGACTCGATTCAATTTTAAAAGAGCCAAACTTGAGTCAGAGCATGTTCGACTCGATAGGCTCGCGAGCTGGCTCGAGCTCGAGAGCCAACTCGAATACTAGCTCCACTACATGACTTACTATAAACTCAATAATGAAATATGTGTTTTGTCATATACAATAAAAACTTGTAAGTTTTTGGATAACTTGTTTTTTAGCTTGACTCGTTGATGTTTTTTGTCGCACAAACTTCAAATTGGGCTAAAATTGGACGCATGAAGTGGTTTTGATGACCTAAGTTGGACTTGAACCAGGGTTTGGTTCGTCAAGTGTAGTTAACGAGCCATGCTCGAGTAGGCTCGAGCTCGTCACAAGCTTAAAAATTCTAGCTCGAGCTCCTCTAAAAAGCAACGAGTCAACCTTGAACACAGTGAAGTTCGGCTCGGCTCGGTTCGTGAACACCCATAGATACGATTCAAATAAATAAATGAAACCATTAAAACACTTTAATGGATTTATTATTGATTTTGGGATACTATACAATTATTATATGATATATAACTATACATTCGTATTAACATATTTTTTGTCTATGCATACATCAATCTTTGTCAGTAAAACAAACCACAATAAAATGTGTGTATTTGGAACAACATTACTCTATGAAGAAACTACGGAATCATTCGATTGGCTGCTTGAAACATTTCTATAATGCATGAACGGGAAAAAACCAAAATCAATATTCACGTACAGACTAGTGTCCAGTAATAGTGACAACAATGAAGAACCAATTCCAAGATACATTTTATGAGATTTGTACCTTCCATATAATGGACCAAGAAGTCTTGGAAAGCTTTATAATACTGAATTCAGAGACCTCCTTAAGTTTGTGATGTTTAACGTTGAAAGTGAGAATGAGTTTGAAGTACACTCGAATGTGTTGGTGGTGTCCTACCGGGAACTTCTAGGGTGACATAAGGAATTCTTATGTCCCCTAGACATAACCAATGATGAGCCTTCACATCATCTCTTTTGTTTGTTATAAGATAGGATAGTTAATAGGTAGTTATTTCTAATTAATAGATATCTTAATGAATTATCTTCAATATTTTAATTACCTAATTTACATTAAATCAAATATTCTTATATTTAATGATTTTATTTGCAGATTCCCTACTAATAATGACTCTCGTTTGGATGCATAAAAAATGATTTTATTGTGGGTTTCCTTTCTCTGATACAGATTTTAATAATATTGTTCAAACTTCACGTTTTTTGTTCTGTGTTTATAGGTTACCCAAACAACATCTGAATCTGATACTAGTATTACAAAATGTATACCATATTATATTTTCAGCTCTAAAAATTAAAGTATCATGTGGGTTACATTCGTTCTCAGAGGCTGGGTGGTTTCCTTTGTTTCCAGGTTGTTTCTATTATTCTCGAAACATCCACGATATCATATTGTGTTGAAGTTCCATATAATACTAGTATAAACATCAATACTAGTATTGTTAATACTAGTATTAAATCAAAGTATTTAAAACACTCAAAATCATGCTAAAACTGTATCACATCGAAAAAAATATTTAAACAGCCAAGATAACATCTCTGGATGCACCAGCAAACAGGGAAATGAGAACCCTATGGTTTTCTCCATATAATTTTAGTATAAATATCAATACTAGTATTGTTAATACTAGTATTAAATCAAAGTATTTAAACCACACAAAATCAGAGCTTATGACAGTAGCACATCTAAAATAAAAATTAAACATCCATGATAACTTCGGTGGAGGAATCAGCCAAAAGGGAAGTGTTCCCAAAAAATAAAAGTTAAAGAGACGTAATAGATATATGAATGTTATTCCATCTAATACTAATATAATCCATCAATACTAGTATCAGTAATACTAGTATTACATCACAGTACTTGAACCCCCAAAAACATGCTAACATTGTTTCATATCTAAAATAACTTGTAAACATCCATTTGGATGGAGGTTTTTGAGAGGAAGTTTCCGGCGGCGGGTTTGGTAAAAAATTGAAACAAAGATGAAAGAAGAGGAGTAGAACAAAAAAGCGCTCCATATATGGTAAAAATATAAAATTAATTAGGGAATTTATTATGGGTTTTAATAATTTAATAATATTATATTTTCTACCATTGGATCTTTAAGAAGGTGATCCAAGGGCTATTAGGGATTATGTCCAAGGGACATAAGCCCCCCTTATGTCACCTACATGGTCCCGTGTCCTACCCCGCTCTAAGCGGAATTAGGCCGATTCTCGTACAAGTTAAAAGAAAAGTGGTCAAGGTGCTTGGATAAGAAACAATTTTTGTGCTGGAATGAAGAGCTTGAAAATGAGTGAGACATACAATAGTAACTTGAAAAAATTAATGGATTCAACTATGAATCTAGCTAGGTCAGTGTGTTCCTATCCCTCTATTTATATGAAAAAGTTTAACAAGTTATGGAAACAATTAACTAGTTACCTTGTCTGTTATCTAGATAAACTTTTATGTCAACAAGATAACTTGAAATTTAATTTGATTAATAATTGTAAAATAAGTGTCCATTTATGCATCTTCTTCACACAGTACAATCGTACGATTGAGAATAAAAGGGAAAAATCTAAGTGGATCGAGTTTATTATGAAGGATAGATAACCGAATATTAGAATCAGTTCACCTATGATGGAAAAAGTTGCATGGTTATATACTTCCGAGATTTTTGCAACAATACAAGAAAAATGCATTGCGTCTTCTGCTTATGTGTTGAGTAGAGATGAAGTAAACGACAATGACATGGGAATGGCATTCAAGATATACAAGTGGGCGGACGACAACACACGACTAAACGAAAGGTCACTACTCATCAATGAGGACAACCTTATGTTCTGGTGTACATGCAAGATGTTCGATACTTGTGGATGGTGGTGTCGGCACCTGATGATATCCCTTGATTGTTTATATTGTAACATTGGACAGTTGAAGTTCAAAGATATCCCCATCCATTACATATTCAAACGGTGGACACGAATTGTGAGGATGAGGTTTGAGTTCGAATTTCTCGTTGAAGGTATCTTGTTTAGACAAACAATGATAATAACGAGGATGCAAACTATGTCAGCTATGAGCTTAACACAGATGAATAGATTAGTTGGGAATTACACAATGTTTAAACGTGCAATTGACATGTTTCAGACATTAATAAATGAAACAAAAGGACTACCAGAGATGGGAGATAATGTTGAAACAACGTAGTTAGGAGGAGCATTTACTTCTGAACTTAAAAAAAATAATTAAATCATGGCCTAATACCCCCAAGTGTCACCAACTTTTTGGTTATATATTACCAGAATAGATGTCACTTTTAATAATGTTTCAGTGCGTCACAACCTTTGCCTCCTATTTTCGAAAATGACACGCCGTTAGTTTCCGTTAGTGTGATTAGACAAAGTAACCTATGTGGCATCTAAAATGAGTATGTGTCATGTGATGTGGCAAATAATTACCAGAATAAATGATATAAAAGTGTCACATCAATATTTTTTAAATTTATATAAAAATATATAAAGAAAAATTAAATAATTTTTAAAAAGAGAGTCTCTCACATTGTTCTCTTTCACTTTCCCTCCCCAATCATTCTAGACTTCATTGGCACTGGCGGATGGGAGTTCCTCCACCTCGTCTTTGTCGACTTCACCGTCTCCTGTAGCCTGTTCAGCCGCCGTCGAAGATGTTTCGTAAGTGGATAATGGTAGTAAATTCGACGCGGCTCAGAACTATGTATCGGAAAGTTGTTTTTTGGAGTGAGTACGAAGTTGGAGACGTGGACGAGTCAGTACATATTTTCTTAATAGGGGGTGGTGGCTGATGATGATGAGGATGACAGAGAAGGAGGAGAGAGAATTAGAGGTTTGCGAGGATGGATAAGTCGCTGTTGCTGCCTATTAAGAGCGTGGAATCGACTGAATCGGATTTTGATTACAGATTTAGAAGCGATGATGATTTCAAATCAGACGCTGATTCGGTGCTTTGCTCTCCAATTCTGTGGAGATCTAGGTCAGGGAGGATTCAATTTGAGAGATCCGCCGCGGATACGGTCGTGGCTCCCTCTCCTCCTCCTCTGCCATCCTCAAATCGATACGACCTACAAAAAATGATTCCAACAATCTGATGGGTTTGTTGTAATTGATTCCAGGAAAGGGAAGGTGGACGATGGGGTTGTCGTTTGGTTTAATGATTGTCTGATGGAGAAGAGAGGGTCGATGAACAAGGGAAAACAGAGAATACGGGGGTGTCAATTGTCAGATGAAGAAGAGAGGGTCGACGAACAGGGGAAACGGAGATGGGGGTTCATTTGGTTTTAGTGGGTGTCGGTTGGGCAGGAAGGGACGAAGAAGTGGTGGTGGTTGGGCGGTCCGACGACAGACAGTGGGGAGATGAACGGGAGGAGGGCGAATGTCTGAGGTGGCAACTCAATTTTAATTTATTTGAGTTTATTTTTTAGTTATTAATTATTATTTTTCTATTGCAATGAATTATTAAAAAAAAAGCTTTGTTGGATATTATTTTGGATGTTAGGTACAATCATCTAACACCATCATGCCACATAGGTAAATCGTCATGTCACATCAGCTCCAAAACAGTGAAAACTAACGGCGTGTCATTTTCGAAAATAATAGTCAAAAGTTGTGACGCAGTGAAACATTATCAAAAGTGATGTCTATTCTGGTAATAACTAAAAAGTTGGTGACATTTGAAGGTATTACGCCTTAAATCATTCGAAACAAATGGAAACAACCACCGGTGTTATATATGCTTATGAACTACCTACTTGTTAACTAGTTAACTGTACTTGATAACTTGTTATCAACATAACAAAAAATGGTATCTTTCCCCAGCTAATTTCTTAATAACAGACGAGAAAACAATGTCAGCTGCTGCTACTTCAAAGAAATACTTGGAAATAAGGGGATTCAAAAATCTTTCCTAATAACATGAATTACTCTTCTGTTTGAAGCTTGACTCGCAATTCTTTTTCTGTACATCTAATAAAAATGACAACCTTTTCTTTCTCAGCCCAATCAGTTTGCAATGGTTATGTTAAAACTCAAAGACCGAACCATTCGACAACTCAACAAATTCCTCATTCCACAATTCCATCACCACTTCCACAATCCTCAATTTCCTCATTCCAAACCATTATTTATGAATTTCACAACCATTTTCAACATTCCACAATTCCAACCACAATACATCATCTCATGATTACAATCACAACACAACATCACATAACATAAGGGTGAAAGCTAGCCTCATTGGCCAGTACACCTACATAAGAGTGGGAAACAATGTTAGTTTTGAGTGGATGTCTAGGATCAACCTACGTGCCCATCTCATAATATTCGGGATGACCAAAATTCATCCAATCAATCACTTCAGTTCCAACCAAAAAGTAAAAATGAAGTAGAATTCATATTACATGAGAAATGGAAGGTCAACAAAATGACGTATCCAAATCCAATCACTTTACATAAACAAAATCCAATAATGACGATCATTATTTTGAATGCCGAGATTAAGAAGAAGATAAAAACTCAATCCATGGAGAAATAAAAAAAAAATTAAATAACAAGACACACACAAGACATGAAATATAAGTAATCTCCATGGATCAATTTAATTGATAACGCGACAGTTCTTCCTGACCTCACCATCAGTCCCAGTAACAACTTGAATATTCCCCATCTTAACCATCGACGCCGCAAAATCCGCCGCAAACTTGAAAGGATTAGTGATGTAGGTCATCACTAGCCTGTCGCTGGCACTGTTCCCCGTTCCAAAAAGCTCCTGGTCAGAGTGTAGAAGCCCGCTGTTCCTTACTAGGGCATTGTAGTAGTCGGTATTGAACCACGCCGGAGTTTGATCAAGTGGCTTAAGGTTGTTGTCGCCGCCAGTTGGAGGGCAGGTTCGTTGTAAAGTGGCGGCTAACCTTGGGTGGATGTTGGTGTCATTGTAGATGCGGGCTCGGAAAGTGGTGCAGCGAGCTAGGCCGATGGTGTGGGCACCGGAGAGCGCGACCAAGTCAGTGAGGTCAAGTCCTTGTGATTGGAAGCTGGAGAGGAGTTGTGAGAAGCTGAAGAATGGCGGCGGGAGGTTGTTGTTTGCGGCGAAGATGCTGGCTGTCCTGCCGTCTCTTCTTCCTACTGGTACTTGGTACCAGAACTGTGGGCCACCCAACTACATACACGTAAATGTAAATATTAAAAATATTGAAACCATGCATGCATCCACGTTTGTCATTTGTTGTTATTGTAATTATATATATTACTATAGAATGCATGTGGGTCCCTCCCCTCTCGGATACTTACGAAAGAGACAGAATCGCGAGAAGCAACAGCTAAGATGTCGGCGCATGAGACAACACTGGCGTTGCATGCTTTGTCAACTGCAGACTTGATTTTATCAACAACCTCAAACCCTCTAACCGAGTTCAGGTTCGGAGCCGCAGTTTTCTCCCCTGTAAAGCTTGACGTGTCGTCCAGGAGAATGGACCCGTCCACCCCTGAATTCAAATATAACAATAATATTGTATAAGTATATGCTATATTAATAAAAATGAAAACACTTATGATCGTGGAGTGGCTACGTACATTGACGAAGCAGTCATGGAAGTGCAAACGAAGCAATGATGCGCCCATTCGAGGTTCATCTCTGATAGCCTTGCTTACTACCCTTTTTATAGTGGGCAAAGCTTCTGGGCATATTTTTTGGTAAAAGTTGGGTGTTAGTTGTGCTGAAATTACTTGGATCATAAGGAAGAACATAAGGAAAGCTTTGGGAGCTGCCATTATTATAATACTACTCAGAGAAAAGGGTTGATATATACTTTAGGTTTGATGGAATACGAGTGTAGAGTGTTGTGTGTATTTATAAGTGCTGTGAGCTCTGAAACATATGTTACAGCTTTCCTTTCATAATCATCATTAGCATCATCTTCTTGTTGTTGTTGGTGGGTGGTGTTCTATATTAATGTTTCTTTGAGAAATTCTTCTGTGACAGGGACATGAAACTGGACACAAATTCTACAAATTAATAATTTGACATTTTTGTGAATATTAATTAATTATATATATACTTATAATTAAATAGATGATGTCAAGATTGAGATAGTTCAATTGATCCACATACTTAGTAGGTATCAGTATTATTATATTTGCATAAAATAAAATAGAAACCTCTTCTCTTGGGAGGGATCATATTAATTATTAACTTCAACTGATCAATACCCTCTAAATAAATGAACTATATAAAGAACATAAAATGTCAAACATAAGATATTAATATATATATATATATATATTATATATATATATATATATGGTCAACGCTCCGGTACCCACAGGGTACCGATACCCTATCACTAAATTTCATTACATTTATGTTTGAATTTTAAAGTTTGAGAGTCTTAGTTTAGTGTTCAGGGTTTAGGATATAGTGTTTGAGGTTTTGAGTTTATTTTGGGGTTTATGATATTTTAATTTGAACTTTTGGTCAAAAGTTAGAGTTTTACGTACGATTTAGGATTTGAGCTTATGAAGTAGTATTTGAGGGTCAGAATTCAGTGTTTAGGGAGTAAGCATTATTCACTAGTGCTCATGATTTATTACAATGGATTTAGGATTCATTATTTAAATTTTAACCATTTAAAAATGTGAATTTAGAGCGCTAGGGTACCGATACCTGTGGGCACCGGAGCGCTTGCCATATATATATATATGTTTTGGAATGTGTCCCTGTGTTGAAGTCAACACTGACGAGCCAATGATATAACCCATTCACAATGCTGGCCTGCTGGCCGGTCACTATTCCTTTTTTTTATCTGAAATGGAATCTTTTCAGCATTATGATTTCTCAAGTAAAATAGCTGCCCATTGGACATGTTTTATTATTATTTTCATTTCCTCCTTTTTTTTTGTTACACTTCAATACCCCTCATCTAAACCTAATAATTTGGTTATGACAAACCCTTAGGGGTTGTTTGTTCCCTAGAATTGGGGTGGGTGAATTGCCTAGAATTGGGTCCCAATTCTATGGGTTGGAGATTTGAGTGAAATGTATTGTTTGTTTTGCAAAAAAAGAGAGAATTGACTAGAATTGAATTCTCAGGGTGGGCCCTCCAGAGAATTCAGACCCTCTCTGAATTTTCACTGTTAAGGAGGGAATGTGCAGATTCTAGGGTGAATTGATGGTGATTTGTCAAAAATAACTTTTTTTAAGGCGGAAGTGGGGAATAAGTTGGGGTAATTTGGTATTTGTCAAATTACTTAATTTTGTTTGTTTTAATCTTTTTTATTTTTTTAATCCAAGAATCTCCATAATTCACTCGTCCAAACGATCTATTTTCAAAATAGACAAGAATCCTCAATTCTCTAGCTATTCTAGTTCTCTAACTATTTCAATTCTCTCCGATCCAAATCTTGGCAACAAACGACCCCTTAAGATCAATTACTCCAATTTCATGCAACCCCCCATATCCATTCTCAATCAAGTTATAATTCCTCAAGTGATAATCATATCCTATCAACGCAGGACCCTTACCTCATCGAACTATGATGACTATGAACTATACCTAAGAATATCAGTTTTGTTATCCCGGTTCTACTAGTTCAAACGGGCCAGTTATGACCCAAATTTTTTTCATAACTTTTTTATGAATAATTAGATTTTATTCATCAATGCAACCAAATTAGGCGGGTCCCTAAAATGTAAAACAAACAGACCCGAGCGTACAAGACAATACAACTCAGAAATATTTGATGAGACTTTATCGTTTCTAGGATGCTTAAGCATCATTGCCAAATCAACAATCATCTAACTCTAGTTCTCAAACAATCTCGATTCAGCATCTCCATTACAAAGATGGTGCCTACTTCTTCTCAATTTTTTCAAGGACTAGAGCAATAATAGTCGATGGAAAGAGCTGCATAAAAAACAAACAGATTTACATTTTGTGATCACAATCAAAATGACTAATTTCAACTAAGGCCTTTGGACTTCTCGACTCTGATCCAACATTTCTGTTACATCAGTCGTACCAAATGTAGTTGATGGCAGCTCCCCAAATCATACGAATTCTTCTAGAATTGCCAGAACCCCCAGGGAAAGCAACAACATAGGTTTCAACTTCTTTCTCCCAGTCGGTTTCAGTCTTGATACCTGTTAAAGATCTAACCTGAGTAGTGTAAAAGCATTGAATCATAATGTGATTGATATTGACCATCCAATTATCACAAAGGAGGCATGAAATATCTGTTGCCATACCCCATTTTGAGATTCTCTATATCGTAATCAGCTTTTCCTTTATAGCTAACCAAGAGATCATAGTGTGCTTTGGTATACTTGGAGAACGTCATATTAGATCGGCCCATATAACAATGGAGTTCCTGATTTGAAACGTATCACAAACTCGAGAGACAGAGTACCTAGCCATCCCTTCCCCTCGCCAAAGTGGTTGTACATCTGTATCAATAATTATGAAGTTTGATGCAGCCTTTCTTACTTTCAGAATGGATCTCCAAAACGAAGAGTGATAGGGTCTGCTAATGCAGGACCATATATAAAATCGTTTTAACTTGTATAACTGAATCCATGCTACCCAAGTGGAACCTGCTTTCATTAGGAGGTTCCATAAATGGCGAATCACACAACTAATATTCCAACAAATTAAATCACGTATACCCAAACCTCCTTTAGATTTAGGAGAAGTAACTTTCGACCAAACTACAACAAAAAGTGTAGATAGTTAGGGGCTGGAACAAAATAGGGGGCAGCCGCTTACCATTAAAACATGGTGAGGGGCCAATCCCTCCCCCCTTCCCCTATTTTTTATTTGCCCCATGACCAAATAGTATGTGATTAAAGATTACTAGTGGGGCCCCTGGCCATTTTCGTCAGGGATCGAATAGTCAGAGGCAAGGCCCCTAACAATAAAACAACTCGGTTCAACCATGAATAACTGGTCAAATTTATAGTTTAGTCGAGGGAGAAATGGTCGGGGGCTGAACCCTAACAAATTTTGGTCAGGATTCATCCCCCGACAATATTCATTCGCGTTTGCCAATCTGACACGTGAAATTGTTAATTAGCATAATTGTGATAATCAGCAATTGCACCCTTATTTGTTCCTAAAAAAATATAATAATATTCTAAAATAACTAATTGCACCTTTATTTTTGTATTTAATACTAAAATAATTAATTGTTTTTTATTATTCTCAAAATAATTTATGCGGCGGTTAATCAAGGGTGGGGGAGGTGGCCGCGACGGAGGTTGAGGGAGAAGGGAGGAGATCGTCGGTGGTGGGAAGGAGGGAGGAGATAGGTGGCGGTTGGGGGAGGAGGGAGGTGACTAGCGACGAAGCTCAATGGAGGAGGAGGAGGACATCAGCGGTGGTTGGGGGAGAGATTATAGTGGAAGAGAATGGAGAAAATTTTGAGAGGATTTAGATATTGAAGAGAGAATGAAATGAAAAAATGAACAAAAAAGGTAGAGCTTCTATAGCAATTCGGACTTCATTGTCGGGGGCTAAAAATGGTCGGGATCTGCCCTCGACAATAAACAAACATTGTCTAGATTCGACCCCTAACAAAATGACCCCAAACAATATATTGTCTGGGGCCATTTGGTCCGGGCCTTGCCACTGACTACGCTTGGGCTTTGTCTGGGGCAAGGCCCCCACCAAACGATGACCCCTAACATTAATTGTGCGTGTGTTGGGGGGGGGGGGGGCGTTTGGTCATGGGCATTGACATAATTGTGGGGCCCGTTTGGTCGTGGCCCTTGCCCCTAACAAGTCTCGAGCGTAGTCAAGGGCAAGGCCCCCCGACGAAATAACCCTTCACAATATTTTGGGTTATTCCTTTGGTTCACCCAACTGACCGTAAATGGTTGGGGGTCATGGCCCAAACAATATTAAATTATTGTGAGGGGCCCTCCCCCCGATAAAATGGCTCTCGACCAATTTTGTTTGAGGCCTATAGCCTCCACCTATGTTTGGACAGCCCCCGACAAGGAGTTCCTCTCTATTTTCTCATTTTGTTGTAGTGAAGCTATTTTAGCTCTTTTCTGACCTCCATCTTTCACATTTCAGAGGAAGTTACCACACAAATTCTCCACCCGACTTAGGCAAAAAGAATATAGTAATCCAAAATTGACTCATAGACATAAGAACAGTCCGCATGAGCTGAATTCTACCCGGGATAAGATAGGGTGTTTACCTTTCATCCACAGATTCTTGCAGTAATTTTTGCTATCAACACATCACACTCTTTGGCTTGAATCTT